>OZ030007.1:129684902-129904902 GCA_964023405.1 Apodemus agrarius | reverse complement strand
TTTGGGAACCGTAACATAGATGCCAAAAGAAAATACTATGACTAATTCAAAGTCATACCCACTGACCAGACTGAAGGATTCAGTTTTACAAACATTCAAACACATTATTCATCTTAACATGACTAAATCAGGTGGATTTTTTTTTTTTTTTGAGGTAACTGTCCAGGAACTCTCTGTAGAGCAGAGATGGCCTCCAACTCAGAGATCTGCCTGCCTCTGTCTCCCAAGTGCTTAGATGAAAGCTTTTGACACCTAATGACTCAGTAAAACATTTCTAAACTTCTCCCATTAGATAGGACAAACAAAAAATAAGCAAACAAACAAATGAAACAAAATTTAAAAAAAGGTCATAGTTCACAAGATTCTGTGATTGCAACAGGCAGGGAATTAGAGAATGTCCTGTTGAGGGATGTCACAAAGACAGAGAGCTGCTAACAGTATTTATTCCTGGACATCTGACCCCAGGCTGTACAGGTGTGTGATGGTTTGTATATCATTGGCCCAGGAAGTGACCTCATTAGGAGGTGTGGCCTTGTTGGAGTAGGTGTGTCAATGTGGGCATGGGCTTAAAACCCTCACCCTGGCTGCCTGGAAGTCAGTCTTCCACTAGCAGCCTTCAGTTGAAGAGAGAGAACTCTCAGCTCCTCCTGCACCATACCTGCCTGGATGCTGCCATGTTTCTGCCTTGATGACAATGGACTGAACCTCTGAGCCTGTAAGCCAACCCCAATTAAATGTTGTCTTTTATAAAACTTGCATTGGTCATGGTGTCTATTCACAGCAGTAAAACCCTAACTAAGACAGAAGTTGGTACCAGGAGTGGGGTATTGCTGTGATAGGCCTGACCATGCTTTTGTTTGGAAGAATGTGGATTTGGGGACTTTGGATTTGGAAAGCCACGGAATTCTTTAAGTGGGGCTTAATGGGCCAGACTAGTAGGACTATGGAAGACAGTAGTGCTGAGGGTCATTTGAACTGTGTAGGCCTGACAGCCCAAGAGGTTTCAGTGGAGAACTTTAATATGTGCCTGAGAGACTGTTTTTGTGATGTTTGGGTGAAGAACATAGCTGCTTTTTGCCATTGTCTGAAGAGACTGCCCAGGACTAAGGTAAAGAGATTTATATTAATTGCATCTGCAAAGGAAGTCTCAAAGAAGCCCAACAAAGACTTTGTTCTCTGGTTAAGTCTGATAAAGTTTGAACAAACATAGCAAGCTGAGAAAGGGAAAGTACAAAATATATAGTTTGAGAATTAAAGGGACTCCAGGAAGTGAAATGGAGCTGAATTCAAGGATATTAAACTGAATTAAAGGAGTGGTAACCTTGGGGGCAAGATTCCACCCAGTTAACTTTAGGTCCAGGCATGGTAGTACAAGCCTTTAATCCCAGGAGACAAAGATAAGCAGATCTCTGAGTTCAAGGCCAGCCTACAAGGAGCAAATTCTAGGTGAAGAAAAACTTTAATCCAGGCTTGGTGGACCACACCTTTAATCCCAGTGCTTAGGAGACAGGCATCCAGATCTCTTGAGTTCAAGGTCAGTCTAAGGAGCAAGATTCAGGACAGCCAACTTAGGCAGTGAAGGAGCTGGGAAAAAGGAAGCTAGTGATAATGTAATAGAACAAGGTGGCCAATGTTCCAGCTCCTGCAAGCAGCAGAACTCAGCAGCTTCGGCCACGTGTCTCTGGCTTTATATTAAAAGGAAGGAGACTACTGGGACAATTGATGCTGGTTAGCTGGAGCTAAGAAATTAGTGATGATTAAGAAAAGACCAGCATCACTGAGGTGAAATATAGGAAGTGTTTTCTGAGAGCACAAAGAAGCTGTATTCCAGAGATAGCCAAGTGTTCCTCATGCTGCAGCTGTACTTGGTAATGTGTAAGAATCATCCAGGTGGTACTGGTTTTGAAGGCACGAAGGCATCATGAAGAACAGCTGAGGCTTGGTACTGTGAGAGGCCATGAAAGGCCATTGGTGAAAGTGTACCCTCAGTTGTAATTGCCAGCCCAGGACTGAAGGGGTCATGCAAAGGAGTTGAGGCTTAGTACTATGAAGAGAGCCTATGAGAGGCTTTGGTGAATTATAGTTGCAGTGGAAGACCCTAGCATATTGGAGATGCCAGTACCATGGGATGACCACCAAGAACAGCAGTGGCAGTGGAGTGGAGAAGTGACACCAGCTCTTTGGAGATACACAGAAGATCATATGTGGATCTCAGACACTGGAACAAGAAGCTGTGAAGCTGAAATTGACTTGGGGTACCCAAGATGTTAAAGATGCCAGAGCCACAGGATGCCTGCCAAGGAAAGCTGCTAACAGGGAGTGGAACAAGCCCAGGAGAAAGAACCTTGTTGCAGTCAACAAAGATGAAAAAGGAGTTGAATATCTGAAGACTGCTTTGCCATCAGTCTTGGAGATGCAGAGTTTGGACTTTGCCCAGCTGGTTTCCTGTCTTGCTTGGGGGATTACAGTTAAGTGATTGAATGAATCTCAAAAGAGACCTTGAACTTTGGACTTTTAACACTGTTGAGACTGCTATAGACTACAGGGACTTTTGAAGTTGGACTAAATGTGTTTTGTATTATGCTATGTTTAAGTATGGCCCCCATAGACTAATGTTTGAACAAGCCTATGGGGGCCAGGGAGTGGAATGTGATGGTTTGTATATCATTGGCCCAGGAAGTGACCTCATTAGGAGGTGTGGCCTTGTTGGAGTAGGTGGGTCAATGTGGGCATGGGCTTAAAACACTCACCCTGGCTGCCTGGAAGTCAGTCTTCCACTAGCAGCCTTCAGTTGAAGAGAGAGAACTCTCAGCTCCTCCTGCACCATACCTGCCTGGATGCTGCCATGTTTCTGCCTTGATGACAATGGACTGAACCTCTGAGCCTGTAAGCCAACCCCAATTAAATGTTGTCTTTTATAAAACTTGCATTGGTCATGGTGTCTATTCACAGCAGTAAAACCCTAACTAAGAATCAAGGACTCTGTCATGGTGACACTCTTTAAGCCACCTTGAAAGAGGTTAAGAAGGAAAATGAAATATATGTATCTAATACTAAAAGTAGAAAGGAATTAACATACATGGGCTTAATGTTTAGATATTGGGCTCAGGCATGAAATCCTTTAGAATAAAACTCACTGTGTCCCATGATCAGATTCATCACTATGTCTTTAATGGTAGAGACAGAGAAGATTTGTTTGTTTGTTTTGATTACATTTAAGACCTTGTCAGTCTCTGTAGCCTAGAACTTGATACATAGCCCAGGCAGGCCTCAGAATCATAGATTTGCTTACCTCCCCTACAATGACTAGTGAGATAAAACCCATGGGCCACTATGACCAGCTCAGAGAAATGTTTTTGAGAGGAGTATCTTTCTTCTATATCATTGAAATGAAAACCACCATCTCTATATTTGTCAACATCCTCTAGAGAAGCGGAACGAACAGGATGTATCTCTACATACAGAAAGGGGATTTCTTTGAATGACTTACAAGCTGTGGTCCCTTGAATCCAATGGATTGCTCTGAATGGTAGTTCGTGACTCCAGAATCCACTCAGTGCACAAGGCTGGAGGTCTCAACTGGTCTTCAGTAGAGATGCTGGGATCCCAGGGAAGGAATGGACTTGCTAGCAAGGTAAGAGCAAGCAGGCAAAGAGCACAGCCTCCTCCTTCCATGTCTTTATGTAGGCTTCCACAAGAAGGTGTGGCCCGGATTAGATTCAATCTGATTTCATGGATCCTGACTACACCTCCTGAGTCAAGATTCAGATTAAAGGTGTGTGTCTGCCTGCCTCAAGATTTGCATAACAAGTGGATCTCCCCAGGACACATTAAGCAAGAGTCCCAAACAGAGGTGTGCTCTGTTTTGAGATTTTCAATAAATTCAGCTGCATTCACATTGATTACAGCTGTTTGTAAATCAGAGTAGTCATCTGTTTGTTTTCAGAGATGAGCTGAGGGTTTCTTTCTGGTCTCACACATCCAGGTTAAGTGTTTATTAGACTGTCTTTGCCCCCCTCAATGTTGTTTGTTTGTTTGTTCTGTGTTTGAGACTGTCTTTAGTGTGTAAGCCAGCTGGTCTGGAACTCACGGGTAGACCAAGTTGGTGAGAATCTCTCAGAGATACCCATGAGATAGTGGAATTAAAGGTCTGTGTCACCTCGCCCAAGCCCCCACCCTCAGAAGATTTGGGAATATGGGCACTTAGCACGATATTTGGCTGAACAAATATTTTCACCTGTTAAAATTTTTATTTTGGAGGGCTTGTTTTCTTACGAACTTTCTCGTGCTTCCTTTCCTCCTTCTTCTTGCTTTCTTTCTTTTCCTTTCCTTTGCTTTTTGTTTTCCCAAGATGGATCCTAGAAGAACAACAAAGAGTGTGACCAAATGTTTTGCTTGATATTCATAATTATTGTATCAGTTTTGAAGACAAGGACCTCATCAATGACTCTTTTCCTGAGATGAATGCTTTTCAAAATCATCACAGCCAATAAAACCGAATCTGACTCTCACATAATGTCTGTCCAACCTTCCAAACTGGATGGAACCAGTGTTCATTGCAGCATTTGATGAAGGACATCTGGCTAGACCATCTTAATACACACACCATTTCTTAAATGAATGTAACCTGTAGTCTGTGGGCTAAGAATGATGACAATCACTCATGTCAAATAGCTTTGACCATTGCTTGAAATCCGTATCCAAACAATTGTACCTACAGTTCCTTCCTTGGTGCAAAAGAACTGTCAACTCTTAGCTTACCTACTCTAGAGGGAAAAACCCTTTGGTGATGTGTAGACCATTGAAGGACAGCCTTGCTACAGTGAACTCCAATGGCTAAACATTGTTCTCATTTTGGGTGTGTGCCATACTAAGAGCCATGATTTTAAGCTCCACTAAAAGCAAAACAAACAAACAAACAACAGATAATAGACATTATCTATTTATGTTCACTTCATAACAGGTTCATGATTTTTGAGATTGCTGTAAAACTAGATATTGTGTTGAACATAATATAAAATAAAAATCAGTTTTAGCCAATTTACCATTCATGTAGGTAATGGACTATATTAATGTTAGTAGTCCCATGGAAGTCTACAATGTGGAAATATAATTATTACTGGTGAGCTATTAGCCAGTGTTTGCTGTTATAAAAGCGATTCCATGAGTGTCCATCTGCACCTTTTGTGTACTTGATGAATTTATAACATGTGTGTGGTCAAAGGGAAGATATTCTCATAAATATGATTAATATATGTAAGGTATCAGATTGACTATCAACTTATATTCTGTGGTGTCTGACAGGCCACTTTGTGTGGACATTCACCAGCATCATGCATTCCTTCTACCTTGTCAAACTGATGAGCAGTAAACAAAATAAACTCCTTCTTTCATGGAAAATAAAAATATGGCTTATCATAAAGCATTGATTTCTAGTGGGAAACCTAGACTGTACCAAGCACCCAATTACTTTAACATGACAATTGTACCCTGTAATAAATTCCAAGAAAAACTTTGCTTGGAAAGGTAAGTTTAAATTTCTTTTAAATGTAGACTGTGATGGACTATCCTGCACTCACGGTGGGTGGTCTGATAGGAGGCTTGGTTTTTTGTGTGTGTGAGTGTGTGTGTGTGTGTGTGTGTGTGTGTGTGTGTCTGTTTTTGAGACAGAGACTCTGGCTGACCTGGGACTTGCTATGTGGACCAGTCTGGCTTCAAACTCCCAGAGTGATTGCCTTTGTGTGTGCCACAGTCCCTGGGTATTTTGATCCATGACTTGATTTGTTAAGAAAAAAAAAGTTCTATTTTTCTGTAGCAGCCATGTTTCCTGCTTCCAGCTGCTCACTGGCCAGAAGGTCAAGGAGAGAGACCATATACACTTTGTTCATCCCAGATGTAAGAGGACTCCAGCTTTCAGTGTCATTTTCAAGGGAAAATTCACAAAGGGAAACTATTTCAGGTAAAGGATATCAGGATATTCAATATAAAAATTAAAATAAATAAAAATAAGAAAAGAAAGAACACGAAATTGGATGTGTGACAAGAATAAATATACAGAATATGTTTGAAAACTCCTTTGATCATTTTGTGGTATATTCTGATCATATTCATTGCCTTCTCCCAGTTTTCTTGGATTTTCCCCATCTTGTCACACATCCAATTTCGTATTCTTTCTTTTCTTATTTTTATTTATTTTAATTTTTATATTGAATATTTACATTGCCAATGGTAAAACTTTTCCTGATATCCCCCCACCACTAAGATTCCCAAACCCTTCCCCTCTTTCTTCCTCCTGCCTCCATGTATATGCCCCTCCACCCAACACACTCCCACCCCAATCACAGCCTCCCCTACACCCCGTTTACCTTTTATGGGGCCTCTGTTGAGCCTTTACATGACCAAGGACCATTCTTCCCACTGATGCCCCACAAGGCCTTCCTCTGCCACATTTTTTGGCCGGAACCATGTGTGCCCCTTAGTTGATGGTTCAGTCCCTGGGAGTTTTGGGGGATAAATTTCACTGGTTACTCTTGGGATCATGAAATAGTTTCCCTTTGTGATAACAAAATAGTCATGTGTGCAGGGAAAAAAAAAACACAAGTATTCTAGGGTCATAAAGTAATAAGACATCCTTGATGACTGATTCGTGTGGTTCAAAGGCTCCTTCACACAACATTCTAGAAAACAATCTAGAATTTCTTGCTCAAATTAATATAGCTATACACTGTTCACCTGGTTGCCCTATCCCCCCAAATGGTTAACAGACATTGAACCTCTGTTTGCTCAGTGTGACTCCCAAAAACTTTCCCTTTAGCGGGGAGAGGTTTGGGTCATTTTGTTGGTGGTTTGTTTTGTTTAGTTTTGTTTTGTAACCTGGCTGTCCTTGAACTCACTCTGTAAAGGAAGCTATCCTCAACTTACACCTTTAATCCCAACTGCTGGGATTAAAGGTGTGCATTTACAGACACAGCTTTTTAGTTTAGTTTTTGTCTTTCCTTCTGTTTTCTTTTGTTTTCTTTCTTTTCTCTGCCTTTCTTTTCTTCTCTTTCCTTTCTTGAAAATGACACTGAAAGCTGGAGTCATCTTACATCTGGGATGAACAAAGTGTATATGGTCTCTCTCCTTGACCTTCTGGCCAGTGAGCAGCTGGAAGCAGGAAACATGGCTGCTACAGAAAAATAGAACTTTTTTTTCTTAACAAATCAAGTCATGGATCAAAATACCCAGGGACTGTGGCACACACAAAGGCAATCACTCTGGGAGTTTGAAGCCAGACTGGTCCACATAGCAAGTCCCAGGTCAGCCAGAGTCTCTGTCTCAAAAACAGACACACACATACACACACACACACACACACACACACACACTGACACAGACACAAAACCAAGCCTCCTATCACACCACCACACCGTGAGTGCAGGATAGTCCATCACAGTCTACATTTAAAAGAAATTTAAACTTACCTTTCCAAGCAAAGTTCTTCTTGGAATTTATTACAGGGTAGAATTGTCATGTTAAAGTAATTGGGTGCTTGGTACAGTCTAGGTTTCCCACTAGAAATCAAGGCTTTATGATAAGCCATATTTTTATTTTTATTTTCCACGAAAGAAGGAGTTTATTTTGTTTACTGCTCATCAGTTTGACAAGGTAGAAGGAATGCATGATGCTGGTGAATGTCCACACAAAGTGGCCTGTCAGACACCACAGAATATAAGTTGATAGTCAATGAGATACCTTACATATATTTATCATATTTATGAGAATATCTTCCCTTTGACCACACACATGTTATAAATTCATCAAGTACACAAAAGGTGCAGATGGACACTCATGGAATCGCTTTTATAACAGCAAACACTGGCTAATAGCTCACCAGTAATAATTATATTTCCACATTGTAGACTTCCATGGGACTACTAACATTAATATAGTCCATTACCTACATGAATGGTAAATTGGCTAAAACTGATTTTTATTTTATATTATGTTCAACACAATATCTAGTTTTACAGCAATCTCAAAAATCATGAACCTGTTATGAAGTGAACATCAATAGATAACGTCTAATATCTGTTTGTTTGTTTTGCTTTTAGTGGAGCTTAAAATCATGGCTCTTAGTATGGCACACACCCAAAATGAGAACAATGTTTAGCCATTGGAGTTCCCTGTAGCAAGGCTGTCCTTCAATGGTCTACACATCACCAAAGGGTTTTTCCCTCTAGAGTAGGTAAGCTAAGAGTTGACAGTTCTATTGCACCAAGGAAGGAACTGTAGGTACAATTGTTTGGATACGGATTTCAAGCAATGGTCAAAGCTATTTGACATGAGTGATTGTCATCATTCTTAGCCCACAGACTACAGGTTACATTCATTTAAGAAATGGTGTGTGTATTAAGATGGTCTAGCCAGACGTCATTCATCAAATGCTTCAATGAACACTGGTTCCATCCAGTTTGGAAGGTTGGACAGACATTATGTGAGAGTCAGATTCGGTTTTATTGGCTGTGATGATTTTGAAAAGCATTCATCTCAGGAAAAGAGTCATTGATGAGGTCCTTGTCTTCAAAACTGATACAATAATTATGAATATCAAGCAAAACATTTGGTCACACTCTTTGTTGTTCTTCTAGGATCCATCTTGGGAAAACAAAAAGCAAAGGAAAGGAAAAGAAAGAAAGCAAGAAGAAGGAGGAAAGGAAGCACGAGAAAGTTCGTAAGAAAACAAGCCCTCCAAAATAAAAATTTTAACAGGTGAAAATATTTGTTCAGCCAAATATCGTGCTAAGTGCCCATATTCCCAAATCCTCTGAGGGTGGGGGCTTGGGCGAGGTGACACAGACCTTTAATTCCACTATCTCATGGGTATCTCTGAGAGATTCTCACCAACTTGGTCTACCCGTGAGTTCAAGACCAGCTGGCTTACACACTAAAGACAGTCTCAAACACAGAACAAACAAACAAACAACATTGAGGGGGCAAAGACAGTCTAATAAACTCTTAGCCAGGATGTGTGAGACCAGAAAGAAACCCTCAGCCCATCTCTGAAAACAAACAGATGACTACTCTGATTTACAAACAGCTGTAATCAATGTGAATGCAGCTGGATTTAGTGAAAATCTCAAAACAGAGCACACCTCTGTTTGGGACTCTTGCTTAATGTGTCCTGGGGAGATCCACTTGTTATGCAAATCTTGAGGCAGGCAGACACACACCTTTAATCTGAATCTTGACTCAGGAGGTGGAGTCAGGATATGTGAAATCAGATTGAATCTAATCCGGGCCACACCTCCTTGTGGAAGCCTACATACAGACATGGAAGGAGGAGACTGTGCTCTTTGCCTGCTTGCTCTCACCTTGCTAGCAAGTCCATTCCTTCCCTGGGATCCCAGCATCTCTACTGAAGACCAGTTGAGACCTCCAGCCTTGTGCACTGAGTGGATTCTGGAGTCACGAACTTACCATTCAGAGCAATCCATTGGATTCAAGGGACCACAGCTTGTAAGTGATTCAAAGAAATCCCCTTTCTGTATGTCGAGATACATCCTGTTTGTTCTGCTTCTCTAGGGAATGTTGAGTAATATTGAGATGATGGTTTTCCTTTCAAAGATTCAGGAGAAAGATACTTCTCACAAAAACATTTCTCTGAGCTGGGCATAGTGGCCCATGGGTTTTATCTCACTGTTCAGTGTAGCAAGGTAAGCAAATCTATGATTCTGAGGCCTGCCTGGGCTATGTATCAAGTTCTAGGCTACAGAGTCTGACTAGGTCTTAAAGGTAATGAAAACAAACAAACAAACAAACAAACAAACAAACAAATGTTCTCTGTGCCCACCATGCACGACACTGAGATGAATCTGAGACTGGGACCCAGTGAGGTTCATTCCAGTGGCATTGATGGCTGAGCCCAATGTTTGAAACCCTAAGCCCCTGTATCTCAATGCCTTTCTTCTTGTAGTACAACAGCCATACATTTAATTGTCCTTCTTTACATCCTTCAAGGAGGGCACCAAGAGTTTCTCCATGGTAGTATGTTTCTACAGCAGTCAGGTAGAGCTCAGATGACTTGTAGGGGTGAATTGTGTCCTCTGAAACTGGGACCCAGAGACTGTGCTCAGCTCATTAGGTTGGAATGTTGAAATGTTTCCAGTGATTTTTTGGACATGGAGGTGTTAATAGATGCATAGGAATCATTCTGAGGAGACCAGAATGATATTTGACCAGTTCTATCATTTGCAAAACAGATAGGAGAAGATATATCTATCTATATGGGTTAAATTCAAACCTTTGTTGGTTGTGGGGAGCCGATGGCCGGCCCAAAAACATCCTGCCGGCCAAAAACATCCTGCCGGCCAAAAACATCCTGCCGGCCCAAAACATCCTGCCGGTTCAAAACATCCTGCTGGCTTGAAGTAAACAAGTCAATGCCAGGTGCTGGGTAGTTTACCATCCCTTGGTCTCCGCCTCTCCCGAGCTGCAGCCAATCAGGGGTAACACGTCCGAGGCAGGGGTTGCAGCCTATATAAGGGATGGGCTTCTGGGTATCTGGGTCTCCGCTCTGTAGGCTTATGCTCTCCCTCTCAGGAGCATTAAAGCTTTTCTGCAGAAGGATCTTGAGTGTGCCGCGTGGTTCTTGCTGGCGAGACGGTAGCGCGGGACAGTTGGTATATACTGTGCAAGTTCAAAATACTTGTTTTTTTCCTAATCAAGTTCTCAGGAACTCTTCCCTATTGCTTCATGATAGCATATGCTGAAAGCAGGGGTCTACTTTTAACATAAGGTTAAAATTTTGTTTTCAATACAGGTTAGCTGGAACTGAGGCCCGAATCTGTGCTCATCATGGTAGACAAAGTGGACATGTCTTTGGATGACATCATCAAGCTGAACCAGAGCCAGCAAGGAGCTCTAGCATGTGGCCAGGGCCGGGCGCAGGGCCTCGGCTGGGGCCAAGGCCGGCGTCGAGGCCAGGGTCACGGAAGGGCTCGATCCCAGGGTGGCCGAGGAGCAGTGCAGTCCAGCACATGGGTCAAACCGGGCTGCTGGCCTGTGAAGAACTGGCCCGCCTTCGCCCACAGCAGGAGGAACCTGCTGGCACCATACAGCAGAGTGAATCGACTTCAGGACAAGAGGCAGCATGGTCCAGTCCACAGTGCCTTCCCAGGTGGAGGCTGTGAGGAGACCAACGGGAAGCTGCTTGTGTCAAACCTGCATTTCCGAGTGTCAGATGATGATATTCAGAAACTCTTTGCTGAAATTGGGACGTTGAAAAAAGCCTCTGTGCACTATGATCTCTCTGGAAGAAGTTTGGGCACAGCCTATGTGCACTTCGAACGCAAAGAAGATGCACTGAAGGCTAAGAATCAGTACAATGGTGTCCCTTTGGATGGCCGCCCTCTGAAGATCCAGCTTGTCACCTCACAGTTTGGTGTACAAGGAAGGCCTGCACAAAGCAGAAACAGAGGCTGCATGAGAACAAACCGTGGCTATGGAGGATATGGCGGTGGAGGTACCAAGAGATGGACACGTGGAGGCTACCGGGGAGCAGGTGGAGGGGCTGGCAGGAGATCCCAGCAGCAGCTCACTGCTGAGGAGTTGGATGCACAGCTGGATGCTTATAGGGCCATGATGGACACCAGCTCAACAACCAAGCAACCCCACAAGGAACAGGACCCAGAACCCTCATCTGAGATGCCCAAGGAGAGGCTTGGCCCCTGAACTGTGCAGACCAGGGTGCATTTGTGTTTTGCCTCTTTTTATTTCTTCCTTTTTTTTCTCTTTTGAAATAAAATCTAAAAACTCACGCAATATTTTGTTTTGTTATGGTTTTCATTGTCTTCTGACGCAAAACTCTTTTAAACTAAAATTTTTTCCGAATAATTTATTATTATTATTACTATTATTATTATTATTATTACTTGTACTGTAGGGAATTCCCGAAGATAGCTGTCTAAGAAATCTTTATCTTATGCTGGGTATATGGATGTATAATTTCGGCATTCAAATCGAAGCACGTGCTGAAAGTAAAGAATAAATATACAGAATATGTTTGAAAACTCCTTTGATCATTTTGTGGTATATTCTGATCATATTCATTGCCTTCTCCCAGTTTTCTTGGATTTTCCCCATCTTGTCACACATCCAATTTTGTGTTCTTTCTTTTCTTATTTTTATTTATTTTAATTTTTATATTGAATATTTACATTGCCAATGGTAAAACTTTTCCTGATATCCCCCCTCCACTAAGATTCCCAAACCCTTCCCCTCTTTCTTCCTCCTGCCTCCATGTATATGCCCCTCCACCCAACACACTCCCACCCCAATCACAGCCTCCCCTACACCCCGTTTACCTTTTATGGGGCCTCTGTTGAGCCTTTACATGACCAAGGACCATTCTTCCAACTGATGCCCCACAAGGCCTTCCTCTGCCACATTTTTTGGCCGGAACCATGTGTGCCCCTTAGTTGATGGTTCAGTCCCTGGGAGTTTTGGGGGATAAATTTCACTGGTTACTCTTGGGATTATGAAATAGTTTCCCTTTGTGATAACAAAATAGTCATGTGTGCAGGGAAAAAAAAAACAACACAAGTATTCTAGGGTCATAAAGTAATAAGACATCCTTGATGACTGATTCGTGTGGTTCAAAGGCTCCTTCACACAACATTCTAGAAAACAATCTAGAATTTCTTGCTCAAATTAATATAGCTATACACTGTTCACCTGGTTGCCCTATCCCCCAAAATGGTTAACAGACATTGAACCTGTGTTTGCTCAGTGTGACTCCCAAGAACTTTCCCTTTAGCGGGGAGAGGTTTGGGTCATTTTGTTGGTGGTTTGTTTTGTTTAGTTTAGTTTTGTAACCTGGCTGTCCTTGAACTCACTCTGTAAAGGAAGCTATCCTCAACTTACACCTTTAATCCCAACTGCTGGGATTAAAGGTGTGCATTTACAGACACAGCTTTTTAGTTTAGTTTTTGTCTTTCCTTCTGTTTTCTTTTGTTTTCTTTCTTTTCTCTGCCTTTCTTTTCTTCTCTTTCCTTTCTTGAAAATGACACTGAAAGCTGGAGTCATCTTACATCTGGGATGAACAAAGTGTATATGGTCTCTCTCCTTGACCTTCTGGACAGTGAGCAGCTGGAAGCAGGAAACATGGCTGCTACAGAAAAATAGAACTTTTTTTTTCTTAACAAATCAAGTCATGGATCAAAATACCCAGGGACTGTGGCACACACAAAGGCAATCACTCTGGGAGTTTGAAGCCAGACTGGTCCACATAGCAAGTCCCAGGTCAGCCAGAGTCTCTGTCTCAAAAACAGACACACACACACACACACACACACACACACACACACACTGACACAGACACAAAACCAAGCCTCCTATCACACCACCACACCGTGAGTGCAGGATAGTCCATCACAGTCTACATTTAAAAGAAATTTAAACTTACCTTTCCAAGCAAAGTTCTTCTTGGAATTTATTACAGGGTAGAATTGTCATGTTAAAGTAATTGGGTGCTTGGTACAGTCTAGGTTTCCCACTAGAAATCAAGGCTTTATGATAAGCCATATTTTTATTTTTATTTTCCACGAAAGAAGGAGTTTATTTTGTTTACTGCTCATCAGTTTGACAAGGTAGAAGGAATGCATGATGCTGGTGAATGTCCACACAAAGTGGCCTGTCAGACACCACAGAATATAAGTTGATAGTCAATGAGATACCTTACATATATTTATCATATTTATGAGAATATCTTCCCTTTGACCACACACATGTTATAAATTCATCAAGTACACAAAAGGTGCAGATGGACACTCATGGAATCACTTTTATAACAGCAAACACTGGCTAATAGCTCACCAGTAATAATTATATTTCCACATTGTAGACTTCCATGGGACTACTAACATTAATATAGTCCATTACCTACATGAATGGTAAATTGGCTAAAACTGATTTTTATTTTATGTTCAACACAATATCTAGTTTTACAGCAATCTCAAAAATCATGAACCTGTTATGAAGTGAACATCAATAGATAACGTCTAATATCTGTTTGTTTGTTTTGCTTTTAGTGGAGCTTAAAATCATGGCTCTTAGTATGGCACACACCCAAAATGAGAACAATGTTTAGCCATTGGAGTTCACTGTAGCAAGGCTGTCCTTCAATGGTCTACACATCACCAAAGGGTTTTTCCCTCTAGAGTAGGTAAGCTAAGAGTTGACAGTTCTATTGCACCAAGGAAGGAACTGTAGGTACAATTGTTTGGATACGGATTTCAAGCAATGGTCAAAGCTATTTGACATGAGTGATTGTCATCATTCTTAGCCCACAGACTACAGGTTACATTCATTTAAGAAATGGTGTGTGTATTAAGATGGTCTAGCCAGACGTCATTCATCAAATGCTTCAATGAACACTGGTTCCATCCAGTTTGGAAGGTTGGACAGACATTATGTGAGAGTCAGATTCGGTTTTATTGGCTGTGATGATTTTGAAAAGCATTCATCTCAGGAAAAGAGTCATTGATGAGGTCCTTGTCTTCAAAAGTGATACAATAATTATGAATATCAAGCAAAACATTTGGTCACACTCTTTGTTGTTCTTCTAGGATCCATCTTGGGAAAACAAAAAGCAAAGGAAAGGAAAAGAAAGAAAGCAAGAAGAAGGAGGAAAGGAAGCACGAGAAAGTTCGTAAGAAAACAAGCCCTCCAAAATAAAAATTTTAACAGGTGAAAATATTTGTTCAGCCAAATATCGTGCTAAGTGCCCATATTCCCAAATCCTCTGAGGGTGGGGGCTTGGGCGAGGTGACACAGACCTTTAATTCCACTATCTCATGGGTATCTCTGAGAGATTCTCACCAACTTGGTCTACCCGTGAGTTCAAGACCAGCTGGCTTACACACTAAAGACAGTCTCAAACACAGAACAAACAAACAAACAACATTGAGGGGGCAAAGACAGTCTAATAAACTCTTAGCCAGGATGTGTGAGACCAGAAAGAAACCCTCAGCCCATCTCTGAAAACAAACAGATGACTACTCTGATTTACAAACAGCTGTAATCAATGTGAATGCAGCTGGATTTAGTGAAAATCTCAAAACAGAGCACACCTCTGTTTGGGACTCTTGCTTAATGTGTCCTGGGGAGATCCACTTGTTATGCAAATCTTGAGGCAGGCAGACACACACCTTTAATCTGAATCTTGACTCAGGAGGTGGAGTCAGGATATGTGAAATCAGATTGAATCTAATCCGGGCCACACCTCCTTGTGGAAGCCTACATACAGACATGGAAGGAGGAGACTGTGCTCTTTGCCTGCTTGCTCTCACCTTGCTAGCAAGTCCATTCCTTCCCTGGGATCCCAGCATCTCTACTGAAGACCAGTTGAGACCTCCAGCCTTGTGCACTGAGTGGATTCTGGAGTCACGAACTTACCATTCAGAGCAATCCATTGGATTCAAGGGACCACAGCTTGTAAGTGATTCAAAGAAATCCCCTTTCTGTATGTCGAGATACATCCTGTTTGTTCTGCTTCTCTAGGGAATGTTGAGTAATATTGAGATGATGGTTTTCCTTTCAAAGATTCAGGAGAAAGATACTTCTCACAAAAACATTTCTCTGAGCTGGGCATAGTGGCCCATGGGTTTTATCTCACTGTTCAGTGTAGCAAGGTAAGCAAATCTATGATTCTGAGGCCTGCCTGGGCTATGTATCAAGTTCTAGGCTACAGAGTCTGACTAGGTCTTAAAGGTAATGAAAACAAACAAACAAACAAACAAACAAACAAACAAACAAATGTTCTCTGTGCCCACCATGCACGACACTGAGATGAATCTGAGACTGGGACCCAGTGAGGTTCATTCCAGTGGCATTGATGGCTGAGCCCGATGTTTGAAACCCTAAGCCCCTGTATCTCAATGCCTTTCTTCTTGTAGTACAACAGCCATACATTTAATTGTCCTTCTTTACATCCTTCAAGGAGGGCACCAAGAGTTTCTCCATGGTAGTATGTTTCTACAGCAGTCAGGTAGAGCTCAGATGACTTGTAGGGGTGAATTGTGTCCTCTGAAACTGGGACCCAGAGACTGTGCTCAGCTCATTAGGTTGGAATGTTGAAATGTTTCCAGTGATTTTTTGGACATGGAGGTGTTAATAGATGCATAGGAATCATTCTGAGGAGACCAGAATGATATTTGACCAGTTCTATCATTTGCAAAACAGATAGGAGAAGATATATCTATCTATATGGGTTAAATTCAAACCTTTGTTGGTATATACTGTGCAAGTTCAAAATACTTGTTTTTTTCCTAATCAAGTTCTCAGGAACTCTTCCCTATTGCTTCATGATAGCATATGCTGAAAGCAGGGGTCTACTTTTAACATAAGGTTAAAATTTTGTTTTCAATACAGGTTAGCTGGAACTGAGGCCCGAATCTGTGCTCATCATGGTAGACAAAGTGGACATGTCTTTGGATGACATCATCAAGCTGAACCAGAGCCAGCAAGGAGCTCTAGCATGTGGCCAGGGCCGGGCGCAGGGCCTCGGCTGGGGCCAAGGCCGGCGTCGAGGCCAGGGTCACGGAAGGGCTCGATCCCAGGGTGGCCGAGGAGCAGTGCAGTCCAGCACATGGGTCAAACCGGGCTGCTGGCCTGTGAAGAACTGGCCCGCCTTCGCCCACAGCAGGAGGAACCTGCTGGCACCATACAGCAGAGTGAATCGACTTCAGGACAAGAGGCAGCATGGTCCAGTCCACAGTGCCTTCCCAGGTGGAGGCTGTGAGGAGACCAACGGGAAGCTGCTTGTGTCAAACCTGCATTTCCGAGTGTCAGATGATGATATTCAGAAACTCTTTGCTGAAATTGGGACGTTGAAAAAAGCCTCTGTGCACTATGATCTCTCTGGAAGAAGTTTGGGCACAGCCTATGTGCACTTCGAACGCAAAGAAGATGCACTGAAGGCTAAGAATCAGTACAATGGTGTCCCTTTGGATGGCCGCCCTCTGAAGATCCAGCTTGTCACCTCACAGTTTGGTGTACAAGGAAGGCCTGCACAAAGCAGAAACAGAGGCTGCATGAGAACAAACCGTGGCTATGGAGGATATGGCGGTGGAGGTACCAAGAGATGGACACGTGGAGGCTACCGGGGAGCAGGTGGAGGGGCTGGCAGGAGCTCCCAGCAGCAGCTCACTGCTGAGGAGTTGGATGCACAGCTGGATGCTTATAGGGCCATGATGGACACCAGCTCAACAACCAAGCAACCCCACAAGGAACAGGACCCAGAAGCCTCATCTGAGATGCCCAAGGAGAGGCTTGGCCCCTGAACTGTGCAGACCAGGGTGCATTTGTGTTTTGCCTCTTTTTATTTCTTCCTTTTTTTTCTCTTTTGAAATAAAATCTAAAAACTCACGCAATATTTTGTTTTGTTATGGTTTTCATTGTCTTCTGACGCAAAACTCTTTTAAACTAAAATTTTTTCCGAATAATTTATTATTATTATTACTATTATTATTATTATTATTATTATTATTACTTGTACTGTAGGGAATTCCCGAAGATAGCTGTCTAAGAAATCTTTATCTTATGCTGGGTATATGGATGTATAATTTCGGCATTCAAATCGAAGCACGTGCTGAAAGTAAAGAATAAATATACAGAATATGTTTGAAAACTCCTTTGATCATTTTGTGGTATATTCTGATCATATTCATTGCCTTCTCCCAGTTTTCTTGGATTTTCCCCATCTTGTCACACATCCAATTTCGTGTTCTTTCTTTTCTTATTTTTATTTATTTTAATTTTTATATTGAATATTTACATTGCCAATGGTAAAACTTTTCCTGATATCCCCCCTCCACTAAGATTCCCAAACCCTTCCCCTCTTTCTTCCTCCTGCCTCCATGTATATGCCCCTCCACCCAACACACTCCCACCCCAATCACAGCCTCCCCTACACCCCGTTTACCTTTTATGGGGCCTCTGTTGAGCCTTTACATGACCAAGGACCATTCTTCCAACTGATGCCCCACAAGGCCTTCCTCTGCCACATTTTTTGGCAGCAACCATGTGTGCCCCTTAGTTGATGGTTCAGTCCCTGGGAGTTTTGGGGGATAAATTTCACTGGTTACTCTTGGGATTATGAAATAGTTTCCCTTTGTGATAACAAAATAGTCATGTGTGCAGGGAAAAAAAAAACAACACAAGTATTCTAGGGTCATAAAGTAATAAGACATCCTTGATGACTGATTCGTGTGGTTCAAAGGCTCCTTCACACAACATTCTAGAAAACAATCTAGAATTTCTTGCTCAAATTAATATAGCTATACACTGTTCACCTGGTTGCCCTATCCCCCAAAATGGTTAACAGACATTGAACCTGTGTTTGCTCAGTGTGACTCCCAAGAACTTTCCCTTTAGCGGGGAGAGGTTTGGGTCATTTTGTTGGTGGTTTGTTTTGTTTAGTTTAGTTTTGTAACCTGGCTGTCCTTGAACTCACTCTGTAAAGGAAGCTATCCTCAACTTACACCTTTAATCCCAACTGCTGGGATTAAAGGTGTGCATTTACAGACACAGCTTTTTAGTTTAGTTTTTGTCTTTCCTTCTGTTTTCTTTTGTTTTCTTTCTTTTCTCTGCCTTTCTTTTCTTCTCTTTCCTTTCTTGAAAATGACACTGAAAGCTGGAGTCATCTTACATCTGGGATGAACAAAGTGTATATGGTCTCTCTCCTTGACCTTCTGGACAGTGAGCAGCTGGAAGCAGGAAACATGGCTGCTACAGAAAAATAGAACTTTTTTTTTCTTAACAAATCAAGTCATGGATCAAAATACCCAGGGACTGTGGCACACACAAAGGCAATCACTCTGGGAGTTTGAAGCCAGACTGGTCCACATAGCAAGTCCCAGGTCAGCCAGAGTCTCTGTCTCAAAAACAGACACACACACACACACACACACACACACACACACACTGACACAGACACAAAACCAAGCCTCCTATCACACCACCACACCGTGAGTGCAGGATAGTCCATCACAGTCTACATTTAAAAGAAATTTAAACTTACCTTTCCAAGCAAAGTTCTTCTTGGAATTTATTACAGGGTAGAATTGTCATGTTAAAGTAATTGGGTGCTTGGTACAGTCTAGGTTTCCCACTAGAAATCAAGGCTTTATGATAAGCCATATTTTTATTTTTATTTTCCACGAAAGAAGGAGTTTATTTTGTTTACTGCTCATCAGTTTGACAAGGTAGAAGGAATGCATGATGCTGGTGAATGTCCACACAAAGTGGCCTGTCAGACACCACAGAATATAAGTTGATAGTCAATGAGATACCTTACATATATTTATCATATTTATGAGAATATCTTCCCTTTGACCACACACATGTTATAAATTCATCAAGTACACAAAAGGTGCAGATGGACACTCATGGAATCACTTTTATAACAGCAAACACTGGCTAATAGCTCACCAGTAATAATTATATTTCCACATTGTAGACTTCCATGGGACTACTAACATTAATATAGTCCATTACCTACATGAATGGTAAATTGGCTAAAACTGATTTTTATTTTATGTTCAACACAATATCTAGTTTTACAGCAATCTCAAAAATCATGAACCTGTTATGAAGTGAACATCAATAGATAACGTCTAATATCTGTTTGTTTGTTTTGCTTTTAGTGGAGCTTAAAATCATGGCTCTTAGTATGGCACACACCCAAAATGAGAACAATGTTTAGCCATTGGAGTTCACTGTAGCAAGGCTGTCCTTCAATGGTCTACACATCACCAAAGGGTTTTTCCCTCTAGAGTAGGTAAGCTAAGAGTTGACAGTTCTATTGCACCAAGGAAGGAACTGTAGGTACAATTGTTTGGATACGGATTTCAAGCAATGGTCAAAGCTATTTGACATGAGTGATTGTCATCATTCTTAGCCCACAGACTACAGGTTACATTCATTTAAGAAATGGTGTGTGTATTAAGATGGTCTAGCCAGACGTCATTCATCAAATGCTTCAATGAACACTGGTTCCATCCAGTTTGGAAGGTTGGACAGACATTATGTGAGAGTCAGATTCGGTTTTATTGGCTGTGATGATTTTGAAAAGCATTCATCTCAGGAAAAGAGTCATTGATGAGGTCCTTGTCTTCAAAAGTGATACAATAATTATGAATATCAAGCAAAACATTTGGTCACACTCTTTGTTGTTCTTCTAGGATCCATCTTGGGAAAACAAAAAGCAAAGGAAAGGAAAAGAAAGAAAGCAAGAAGAAGGAGGAAAGGAAGCACGAGAAAGTTCGTAAGAAAACAAGCCCTCCAAAATAAAAATTTTAACAGGTGAAAATATTTGTTCAGCCAAATATCGTGCTAAGTGCCCATATTCCCAAATCCTCTGAGGGTGGGGGCTTGGGCGAGGTGACACAGACCTTTAATTCCACTATCTCATGGGTATCTCTGAGAGATTCTCACCAACTTGGTCTACCCGTGAGTTCAAGACCAGCTGGCTTACACACTAAAGACAGTCTCAAACACAGAACAAACAAACAAACAACATTGAGGGGGCAAAGACAGTCTAATAAACTCTTAGCCAGGATGTGTGAGACCAGAAAGAAACCCTCAGCCCATCTCTGAAAACAAACAGATGACTACTCTGATTTACAAACAGCTGTAATCAATGTGAATGCAGCTGGATTTAGTGAAAATCTCAAAACAGAGCACACCTCTGTTTGGGACTCTTGCTTAATGTGTCCTGGGGAGATCCACTTGTTATGCAAATCTTGAGGCAGGCAGACACACACCTTTAATCTGAATCTTGACTCAGGAGGTGGAGTCAGGATATGTGAAATCAGATTGAATCTAATCCGGGCCACACCTCCTTGTGGAAGCCTACATACAGACATGGAAGGAGGAGACTGTGCTCTTTGCCTGCTTGCTCTCACCTTGCTAGCAAGTCCATTCCTTCCCTGGGATCCCAGCATCTCTACTGAAGACCAGTTGAGACCTCCAGCCTTGTGCACTGAGTGGATTCTGGAGTCACGAACTTACCATTCAGAGCAATCCATTGGATTCAAGGGACCACAGCTTGTAAGTGATTCAAAGAAATCCCCTTTCTGTATGTCGAGATACATCCTGTTTGTTCTGCTTCTCTAGGGAATGTTGAGTAATATTGAGATGATGGTTTTCCTTTCAAAGATTCAGGAGAAAGATACTTCTCACAAAAACATTTCTCTGAGCTGGGCATAGTGGCCCATGGGTTTTATCTCACTGTTCAGTGTAGCAAGGTAAGCAAATCTATGATTCTGAGGCCTGCCTGGGCTATGTATCAAGTTCTAGGCTACAGAGTCTGACTAGGTCTTAAAGGTAATGAAAACAAACAAACAAACAAACAAACAAACAAACAAATGTTCTCTGTGCCCACCATGCACGACACTGAGATGAATCTGAGACTGGGACCCAGTGAGGTTCATTCCAGTGGCATTGATGGCTGAGCCCGATGTTTGAAACCCTAAGCCCCTGTATCTCAATGCCTTTCTTCTTGTAGTACAACAGCCATACATTTAATTGTCCTTCTTTACATCCTTCAAGGAGGGCACCAAGAGTTTCTCCATGGTAGTATGTTTCTACAGCAGTCAGGTAGAGCTCAGATGACTTGTAGGGGTGAATTGTGTCCTCTGAAACTGGGACCCAGAGACTGTGCTCAGCTCATTAGGTTGGAATGTTGAAATGTTTCCAGTGATTTTTTGGACATGGAGGTGTTAATAGATGCATAGGAATCATTCTGAGGAGACCAGAATGATATTTGACCAGTTCTATCATTTGCAAAACAGATAGGAGAAGATATATCTATCTATATGGGTTAAATTCAAACCTTTGTTGGTATATACTGTGCAAGTTCAAAATACTTGTTTTTTTCCTAATCAAGTTCTCAGGAACTCTTCCCTATTGCTTCATGATAGCATATGCTGAAAGCAGGGGTCTACTTTTAACATAAGGTTAAAATTTTGTTTTCAATACAGGTTAGCTGGAACTGAGGCCCGAATCTGTGCTCATCATGGTAGACAAAGTGGACATGTCTTTGGATGACATCATCAAGCTGAACCAGAGCCAGCAAGGAGCTCTAGCATGTGGCCAGGGCCGGGCGCAGGGCCTCGGCTGGGGCCAAGGCCGGCGTCGAGGCCAGGGTCACGGAAGGGCTCGATCCCAGGGTGGCCGAGGAGCAGTGCAGTCCAGCACATGGGTCAAACCGGGCTGCTGGCCTGTGAAGAACTGGCCCGCCTTCGCCCACAGCAGGAGGAACCTGCTGGCACCATACAGCAGAGTGAATCGACTTCAGGACAAGAGGCAGCATGGTCCAGTCCACAGTGCCTTCCCAGGTGGAGGCTGTGAGGAGACCAACGGGAAGCTGCTTGTGTCAAACCTGCATTTCCGAGTGTCAGATGATGATATTCAGAAACTCTTTGCTGAAATTGGGACGTTGAAAAAAGCCTCTGTGCACTATGATCTCTCTGGAAGAAGTTTGGGCACAGCCTATGTGCACTTCGAACGCAAAGAAGATGCACTGAAGGCTAAGAATCAGTACAATGGTGTCCCTTTGGATGGCCGCCCTCTGAAGATCCAGCTTGTCACCTCACAGTTTGGTGTACAAGGAAGGCCTGCACAAAGCAGAAACAGAGGCTGCATGAGAACAAACCGTGGCCATGGAGGATATGGCGGTGGAGGTACCAAGAGATGGACACGTGGAGGCTACCGGGGAGCAGGTGGAGGGGCTGGCAGGAGCTCCCAGCAGCAGCTCACTGCTGAGGAGTTGGATGCACAGCTGGATGCTTATAGGGCCATGATGGACACCAGCTCAACAACCAAGCAACCCCACAAGGAACAGGACCCAGAAGCCTCATCTGAGATGCCCAAGGAGAGGCTTGGCCCCTGAACTGTGCAGACCAGGGTGCATTTGTGTTTTGCCTCTTTTTATTTCTTCCTTTTTTTTCTCTTTTGAAATAAAATCTAAAAACTCACGCAATATTTTGTTTTGTTATGGTTTTCATTGTCTTCTGACGCAAAACTCTTTTAAACTAAAATTTTTTCCGAATAATTTATTATTATTACTATTATTATTATTATTATTATTATTACTTGTACTGTAGGGAATTCCCGAAGATAGCTGTCTAAGAAATCTTTATCTTATGCTGGGTATATGGATGTATAATTTCGGCATTCAAATCGAAGCACGTGCTGAAAGTAAAGAATAAATATACAGAATATGTTTGAAAACTCCTTTGATCATTTTGTGGTATATTCTGATCATATTCATTGCCTTCTCCCAGTTTTCTTGGATTTTCCCCATCTTGTCACACATCCAATTTCGTGTTCTTTCTTTTCTTATTTTTATTTATTTTAATTTTTATATTGAATATTTACATTGCCAATGGTAAAACTTTTCCTGATATCCCCCCTCCACTAAGATTCCCAAACCCTTCCCCTCTTTCTTCCTCCTGCCTCCATGTATATGCCCCTCCACCCCACACACACCCACCCCCAACACAGCCTCCCCTACACCCCGTTTACCTTTTATGGGGCCTCTGTTGAGCCTTTACCTGACCAAGGACCATTCTTCCCACTGATGCCCCACAAGGCCTTCCTCTGCCACATTTTTTGGCCGCAACCATGTGTGCCCCTTAGTTGATGGTTCAGTCCCTGGGAGTTTTGGGGGATAAATTTCACTGGTTACTCTTGGGATCATGAAATAGTTTCCCTTTGTGATAACAAAATAGTCATGTGTGCAGGGAAAAAAAAAACACAAGTATTCTAGGGTCATAAAGTAATAAGACATCCTTGATGACTGATTCGTGTGGTTCAAAGGCTCCTTCACACAACATTCTAGAAAACAATCTAGAATTTCTTGCTCAAATTGATATAGCTATACACTGTTCACCTGGTTGCCCTAGACCCCAAAATTGTTAAGAGACATTGAACCTGTGTTTGCTCAGTGTGACTCCCAAGAACTTTCCCTTTAGCGGGGAGAGGTTTGGGTCATTTTGTTGGTGGTTTGTTTTGTTTAGTTTTGTTTTGTAACCTGGCTGTCCTTGAACTCACTCTGTAAAGGAAGCTATCCTCAACTTACACCTTTAATCCCAACTGCTGGGATTAAAGGTGTGCATTTACAGACACAGCTTTTTAGTTTCGTTTTTGTCTTTCCTTCTGTTTTCTTTTGTTTTCTTTCTTTTCTCTGCCTTTCTTTTCTTCCCTTTCCTTTCTTGAAAATGACACTGAAAGCTGGAGTCATCTTACATCTGGGATGAACAAAGTGTATATGGTCTCTCTCCTTGACCTTCTGGCCAGTGAGCAGCTGGAAGCAGGAAACATGGCTGCTACAGAAAAATAGAACTTTTTTTTTCTTAACAAATCAAGTCATGGATCAAAATACCCAGGGACTGTGGCACACACAAAGGCAATCACTCTGGGAGTTTGAAGCCAGACTGGTCCACATAGCAAGTCCCAGGTCAGCCAGAGTCTCTGTCTCAAAAACAGACAAACACACACACACACACACACACACACACACACACACTGACACAGACACAAAACCAAGCCTCCTATCACACCACCACACCGTGAATGCAGGATAGTCCATCACAGTCTACATTTAAAAGAAATTTAAACTTACCTTTCCAAGCAAAGTTCTTCTTGGAATTTATTACAGGGTAGAATTGTCATGTTAAAGTAATTGGGTGCTTGGTACAGTCTAGGTTTCCCACTAGAAATCAAGGCTTTATGATAAGCCATATTTTTATTTTCCACGAAAGAAGGAGTTTATTTTGTTTACTGCTCATCAGTTTGACAAGGTAGAAGGAATGCATGATGCTAGTGAATGTCCACACAAAGTGGCCTGTCAGACACCACAGAATATAAGTTGATAGTCAATGAGATACCTTACATATATTTATCATATTTATGAGAATATCTTCCCTTTGACCACACACATGTTATAAATTCATCAAGTACACAAAAGGTGCAGATGGACACTCATGGAATCACTTTTATAACAGCAAACACTGGCTAATAGCTCACCAGTAATAATTATATTTCCACATTGTAGACTTCCATGGGACTACTAATATTAATATAGTCCATTACCTACATGAATGGTAAATTGGCTAAAACTGATTTTTATTTTATATTATGTTCAACACAATATCTAGTTTTACAGCAATCTCAAAAATCATGAACCTGTTATGAAGTGAACATCAATAGATAACGTCTAATATCTGTTTGTTTGTTTTGCTTTTAGTGGAGCTTAAAATCATGGCTCTTAGTATGGCACACACCCAAAATGAGAACAATGTTTAGCCATTGGAGTTCCCTGTAGCAAGGCTGTCCTTCAATGGTCTACACATCACCAAAGGGTTTTTCCCTCTAGAGTAGGTAAGCTAAGAGTTGACAGTTCTATTGCACCAAGGAAGGAACTGTAGGTACAATTGTTTGGATACGGATTTCAAGCAATGGTCAAAGCTATTTGACATGAGTGATTGTCATCATTCTTAGCCCACAGACTACAGGTTACATTCATTTAAGAAATGGTGTGTGTATTAAGATGGTCTAGCCAGACGTCATTCATCAAATGCTTCAATGAACACTGGTTCCATCCAGTTTGGAAGGTTGGACAGACATTATGTGAGAGTCAGATTCGGTTTTATTGGCTGTGATGATTTTGAAAAGCATTCATCTCAGGAAAAGAGTCATTGATGAGGTCCTTGTCTTCAAAACTGATACAATAATTATGAATATCAAGCAAAACATTTGGTCACACTCTGTTGTTCTTCTAGGATCCATCTTGGGAAAACAAAAAGCAAAGGAAAGGAAAAGAAAGAAAGCAAGAAGAAGGAGGAAAGGAAGCACGAGAAAGTTCGTAAGAAAACAAGCCCTCCAAAATAAAAATTTTAACAGGTGAAAATATTTGTTCAGCCAAATATCGTGCTAAGTGCCCATATTCCCAAATCCTCTGAGGGTGGGGGCTTGGGCGAGGTGACACAGACCTTTAATTCCACTATCTCATGGGTATCTCTGAGAGATTCTCACCAACTTGGTCTACCCGTGAGTTCAAGACCAGCTGGCTTACACACTAAAGACAGTCTCAAACACAGAACAAACAAACAAACAACATTGAGGGGGCAAAGACAGTCTAATAAACTCTTAGCCAGGATGTGTGAGACCAGAAAGAAACCCTCAGCCCATCTCTGAAAACAAACAGATGACTACTCTGATTTACAAACAGCTGTAATCAATGTGAATGCAGCTGGATTTAGTGAAAATCTCAAAACAGAGCACACCTCTGTTTGGGACTCTTGCTTAATGTGTCCTGGGGAGATCCACTTGTTATGCAAATCTTGAGGCAGGCAGACACACACCTTTAATCTGAATCTTGACTCAGGAGGTGGAGTCAGGATATGTGAAATCAGATTGAATCTAATCCGGGCCACACCTCCTTGTGGAAGCCTACATACAGACATGGAAGGAGGAGACTGTGCTCTTTGCCTGCTTGCTCTCACCTTGCTAGCAAGTCCATTCCTTCCCTGGGATCCCAGCATCTCTACTGAAGACCAGTTGAGACCTCCAGCCTTGTGCACTGAGTGGATTCTGGAGTCACGAACTTACCATTCAGAGCAATCCATTGGATTCAAGGGACCACAGCTTGTAAGTGATTCAAAGAAATCCCCTTTCTGTATGTCGAGATACATCCTGTTTGTTCTGCTTCTCTAGGGAATGTTGAGTAATATTGAGATGATGGTTTTCCTTTCAAAGATTCAGGAGAAAGATACTTCTCACAAAAACATTTCTCTGAGCTGGGCATAGTGGCCCATGGGTTTTATCTCACTGTTCAGTGTAGCAAGGTAAGCAAATCTATGATTCTGAGGCCTGCCTGGGCTATGTATCAAGTTCTAGGCTACAGAGTCTGACTAGGTCTTAAAGGTAATGAAAACAAACAAACAAACAAACAAACAAACAAACAAATGTTCTCTGTGCCCACCATGCACGACACTGAGATGAATCTGAGACTGGGACCCAGTGAGGTTCATTCCAGTGGCATTGATGGCTGAGCCCAATGTTTGAAACCCTAAGCCCCTGTATCTCAATGCCTTTCTTCTTGTAGTACAACAGCCATACATTTAATTGTCCTTCTTTACATCCTTCAAGGAGGGCACCAAGAGTTTCTCCATGGTAGTATGTTTCTACAGCAGTCAGGTAGAGCTCAGATGACTTGTAGGGGTGAATTGTGTCCTCTGAAACTGGGACCCAGAGACTGTGCTCAGCTCATTAGGTTGGAATGTTGAAATGTTTCCAGTGATTTTTTGGACATGGAGGTGTTAATAGATGCATAGGAATCATTCTGAGGAGACCAGAATGATATTTGACCAGTTCTATCATTTGCAAAACAGATAGGAGAAGATATATCTATCTATATGGGTTAAATTCAAACCTTTGTTGGTATATACTGTGCAAGTTCAAAATACTTGTTTTTTTCCTAATCAAGTTCTCAGGAACTCTTCCCTATTGCTTCATGATAGCATATGCTGAAAGCAGGGGTCTACTTTTAACATAAGGTTAAAATTTTGTTTTCAATACAGGTTAGCTGGAACTGAGGCCCGAATCTGTGCTCATCATGGTAGACAAAGTGGACATGTCTTTGGATGACATCATCAAGCTGAACCAGAGCCAGCAAGGAGCTCTAGCATGTGGCCAGGGCCGGGCGCAGGGCCTCGGCTGGGGCCAAGGCCGGCGTCGAGGCCAGGGTCACGGAAGGGCTCGATCCCAGGGTGGCCGAGGAGCAGTGCAGTCCAGCACATGGGTCAAACCGGGCTGCTGGCCTGTGAAGAACTGGCCCGCCTTCGCCCACAGCAGGAGGAACCTGCTGGCACCATACAGCAGAGTGAATCGACTTCAGGACAAGAGGCAGCATGGTCCAGTCCACAGTGCCTTCCCAGGTGGAGGCTGTGAGGAGACCAACGGGAAGCTGCTTGTGTCAAACCTGCATTTCCGAGTGTCAGATGATGATATTCAGAAACTCTTTGCTGAAATTGGGACGTTGAAAAAAGCCTCTGTGCACTATGATCTCTCTGGAAGAAGTTTGGGCACAGCCTATGTGCACTTCGAACGCAAAGAAGATGCACTGAAGGCTAAGAATCAGTACAATGGTGTCCCTTTGGATGGCCGCCCTCTGAAGATCCAGCTTGTCACCTCACAGTTTGGTGTACAAGGAAGGCCTGCACAAAGCAGAAACAGAGGCTGCATGAGAACAAACCGTGGCTATGGAGGATATGGCGGTGGAGGTACCAAGAGATGGACACGTGGAGGCTACCGGGGAGCAGGTGGAGGGGCTGGCAGGAGCTCCCAGCAGCAGCTCACTGCTGAGGAGTTGGATGCACAGCTGGATGCTTATAGGGCCATGATGGACACCAGCTCAACAACCAAGCAACCCCACAAGGAACAGGACCCAGAAGCCTCATCTGAGATGCCCAAGGAGAGGCTTGGCCCCTGAACTGTGCAGACCAGGGTGCATTTGTGTTTTGCCTCTTTTTATTTCTTCCTTTTTTTTCTCTTTTGAAATAAAATCTAAAAACTCACGCAATATTTTGTTTTGTTATGGTTTTCATTGTCTTCTGACGCAAAACTCTTTTAAACTAAAATTTTTTCCGAATAATTTATTATTATTATTACTATTATTATTATTATTATTATTATTACTTGTACTGTAGGGAATTCCCGAAGATAGCTGTCTAAGAAATCTTTATCTTATGCTGGGTATATGGATGTATAATTTCGGCATTCAAATCGAAGCACGTGCTGAAAGTAAAGAATAAATATACAGAATATGTTTGAAAACTCCTTTGATCATTTTGTGGTATATTCTGATCATATTCATTGCCTTCTCCCAGTTTTCTTGGATTTTCCCCATCTTGTCACACATCCAATTTCGTGTTCTTTCTTTTCTTATTTTTATTTATTTTAATTTTTATATTGAATATTTACATTGCCAATGGTAAAACTTTTCCTGATATCCCCCCTCCACTAAGATTCCCAAACCCTTCCCCTCTTTCTTCCTCCTGCCTCCATGTATATGCCCCTCCACCCAACACACTCCCACCCCAATCACAGCCTCCCCTACACCCCGTTTACCTTTTATGGGGCCTCTGTTGAGCCTTTACATGACCAAGGACCATTCTTCCAACTGATGCCCCACAAGGCCTTCCTCTGCCACATTTTTTGGCAGCAACCATGTGTGCCCCTTAGTTGATGGTTCAGTCCCTGGGAGTTTTGGGGGATAAATTTCACTGGTTACTCTTGGGATTATGAAATAGTTTCCCTTTGTGATAACAAAATAGTCATGTGTGCAGGGAAAAAAAATCAACACAAGTATTCTAGGGTCATAAAGTAATAAGACATCCTTGATGACTGATTCGTGTGGTTCAAAGGCTCCTTCACACAACATTCTAGAAAACAATCTAGAATTTCTTGCTCAAATTAATATAGCTATACACTGTTCACCTGGTTGCCCTATCCCCCAAAATGGTTAACAGACATTGAACCTGTGTTTGCTCAGTGTGACTCCCAAGAACTTTCCCTTTAGCGGGGAGAGGTTTGGGTCATTTTGTTGGTGGTTTGTTTTGTTTAGTTTAGTTTTGTAACCTGGCTGTCCTTGAACTCACTCTGTAAAGGAAGCTATCCTCAACTTACACCTTTAATCCCAACTGCTGGGATTAAAGGTGTGCATTTACAGACACAGCTTTTTAGTTTAGTTTTTGCCTTTCCTTCTGTTTTCTTTTGTTTTCTTTCTTTTCTCTGCCTTTCTTTTCTTCTCTTTCCTTTCTTGAAAATGACACTGAAAGCTGGAGTCATCTTACATCTGGGATGAACAAAGTGTATATGGTCTCTCTCCTTGACCTTCTGGCCAGTGAGCAGCTGGAAGCAGGAAACATGGCTGCTACAGAAAAATAGAACTTTTTTTTTCTTAACAAATCAAGTCATGGATCAAAATACCCAGGGACTGTGGCACACACAAAGGCAATCACTCTGGGAGTTTGAAGCCAGACTGGTCCACATAGCAAGTCCCAGGTCAGCCAGAGTCTCTGTCTCAAAAACAGACACACACACACACACACACACACACACACACACACTGACACAGACACAAAACCAAGCCTCCTATCACACCACCACACCGTGAGTGCAGGATAGTCCATCACAGTCTACATTTAAAAGAAATTTAAACTTACCTTTCCAAGCAAAGTTCTTCTTGGAATTTATTACAGGGTAGAATTGTCATGTTAAAGTAATTGGGTGCTTGGTACAGTCTAGGTTTCCCACTAGAAATCAAGGCTTTATGATAAGCCATATTTTTATTTTTATTTTCCACGAAAGAAGGAGTTTATTTTGTTTACTGCTCATCAGTTTGACAAGGTAGAAGGAATGCATGATGCTGGTGAATGTCCACACAAAGTGGCCTGTCAGACACCACAGAATATAAGTTGATAGTCAATGAGATACCTTACATATATTTATCATATTTATGAGAATATCTTCCCTTTGACCACACACATGTTATAAATTCATCAAGTACACAAAAGGTGCAGATGGACACTCATGGAATCACTTTTATAACAGCAAACACTGGCTAATAGCTCACCAGTAATAATTATATTTCCACATTGTAGACTTCCATGGGACTACTAACATTAATATAGTCCATTACCTACATGAATGGTAAATTGGCTAAAACTGATTTTTATTTTATATTATGTTCAACACAATATCTAGTTTTACAGCAATCTCAAAAATCATGAACCTGTTATGAAGTGAACATCAATAGATAACGTCTAATATCTGTTTGTTTGTTTTGCTTTTAGTGGAGCTTAAAATCATGGCTCTTAGTATGGCACACACCCAAAATGAGAACAATGTTTAGCCATTGGAGTTCACTGTAGCAAGGCTGTCCTTCAATGGTCTACACATCACCAAAGGGTTTTTCCCTCTAGAGTAGGTAAGCTAAGAGTTGACAGTTCTATTGCACCAAGGAAGGAACTGTAGGTACAATTGTTTGGATACGGATTTCAAGCAATGGTCAAAGCTATTTGACATGAGTGATTGTCATCATTCTTAGCCCACAGACTACAGGTTACATTCATTTAAGAAATGGTGTGTGTATTAAGATGGTCTAGCCAGACGTCATTCATCAAATGCTTCAATGAACACTGGTTCCATCCAGTTTGGAAGGTTGGACAGACATTATGTGAGAGTCAGATTCGGTTTTATTGGCTGTGATGATTTTGAAAAGCATTCATCTCAGGAAAAGAGTCATTGATGAGGTCCTTGTCTTCAAAAGTGATACAATAATTATGAATATCAAGCAAAACATTTGGTCACACTCTTTGTTGTTCTTCTAGGATCCATCTTGGGAAAACAAAAAGCAAAGGAAAGGAAAAGAAAGAAAGCAAGAAGAAGGAGGAAAGGAAGCACGAGAAAGTTCGTAAGAAAACAAGCCCTCCAAAATAAAAATTTTAACAGGTGAAAATATTTGTTCAGCCAAATATCGTGCTAAGTGCCCATATTCCCAAATCCTCTGAGGGTGGGGGCTTGGGCGAGGTGACACAGACCTTTAATTCCACTATCTCATGGGTATCTCTGAGAGATTCTCACCAACTTGGTCTACCCGTGAGTTCAAGACCAGCTGGCTTACACACTAAAGACAGTCTCAAACACAGAACAAACAAACAAACAACATTGAGGGGGCAAAGACAGTCTAATAAACTCTTAGCCAGGATGTGTGAGACCAGAAAGAAACCCTCAGCCCATCTCTGAAAACAAACAGATGACTACTCTGATTTACAAACAGCTGTAATCAATGTGAATGCAGCTGGATTTAGTGAAAATCTCAAAACAGAGCACACCTCTGTTTGGGACTCTTGCTTAATGTGTCCTGGGGAGATCCACTTGTTATGCAAATCTTGAGGCAGGCAGACACACACCTTTAATCTGAATCTTGACTCAGGAGGTGGAGTCAGGATATGTGAAATCAGATTGAATCTAATCCGGGCCACACCTCCTTGTGGAAGCCTACATACAGACATGGAAGGAGGAGACTGTGCTCTTTGCCTGCTTGCTCTCACCTTGCTAGCAAGTCCATTCCTTCCCTGGGATCCCAGCATCTCTACTGAAGACCAGTTGAGACCTCCAGCCTTGTGCACTGAGTGGATTCTGGAGTCACGAACTTACCATTCAGAGCAATCCATTGGATTCAAGGGACCACAGCTTGTAAGTGATTCAAAGAAATCCCCTTTCTGTATGTCGAGATACATCCTGTTTGTTCTGCTTCTCTAGGGAATGTTGAGTAATATTGAGATGATGGTTTTCCTTTCAAAGATTCAGGAGAAAGATACTTCTCACAAAAACATTTCTCTGAGCTGGGCATAGTGGCCCATGGGTTTTATCTCACTGTTCAGTGTAGCAAGGTAAGCAAATCTATGATTCTGAGGCCTGCCTGGGCTATGTATCAAGTTCTAGGCTACAGAGTCTGACTAGGTCTTAAAGGTAATGAAAACAAACAAACAAACAAACAAACAAACAAACAAATGTTCTCTGTGCCCACCATGCACGACACTGAGATGAATCTGAGACTGGGACCCAGTGAGGTTCATTCCAGTGGCATTGATGGCTGAGCCCAATGTTTGAAACCCTAAGCCCCTGTATCTCAATGCCTTTCTTCTTGTAGTACAACAGCCATACATTTAATTGTCCTTCTTTACATCCTTCAAGGAGGGCACCAAGAGTTTCTCCATGGTAGTATGTTTCTACAGCAGTCAGGTAGAGCTCAGATGACTTGTAGGGGTGAATTGTGTCCTCTGAAACTGGGACCCAGAGACTGTGCTCAGCTCATTAGGTTGGAATGTTGAAATGTTTCCAGTGATTTTTTGGACATGGAGGTGTTAATAGATGCATAGGAATCATTCTGAGGAGACCAGAATGATATTTGACCAGTTCTATCATTTGCAAAACAGATAGGAGAAGATATATCTATCTATATGGGTTAAATTCAAACCTTTGTTGGTATATACTGTGCAAGTTCAAAATACTTGTTTTTTTCCTAATCAAGTTCTCAGGAACTCTTCCCTATTGCTTCATGATAGCATATGCTGAAAGCAGGGGTCTACTTTTAACATAAGGTTAAAATTTTGTTTTCAATACAGGTTAGCTGGAACTGAGGCCCGAATCTGTGCTCATCATGGTAGACAAAGTGGACATGTCTTTGGATGACATCATCAAGCTGAACCAGAGCCAGCAAGGAGCTCTAGCATGTGGCCAGGGCCGGGCGCAGGGCCTCGGCTGGGGCCAAGGCCGGCGTCGAGGCCAGGGTCACGGAAGGGCTCGATCCCAGGGTGGCCGAGGAGCAGTGCAGTCCAGCACATGGGTCAAACCGGGCTGCTGGCCTGTGAAGAACTGGCCCGCCTTCGCCCACAGCAGGAGGAACCTGCTGGCACCATACAGCAGAGTGAATCGACTTCAGGACAAGAGGCAGCATGGTCCAGTCCACAGTGCCTTCCCAGGTGGAGGCTGTGAGGAGACCAACGGGAAGCTGCTTGTGTCAAACCTGCATTTCCGAGTGTCAGATGATGATATTCAGAAACTCTTTGCTGAAATTGGGACGTTGAAAAAAGCCTCTGTGCACTATGATCTCTCTGGAAGAAGTTTGGGCACAGCCTATGTGCACTTCGAACGCAAAGAAGATGCACTGAAGGCTAAGAATCAGTACAATGGTGTCCCTTTGGATGGCCGCCCTCTGAAGATCCAGCTTGTCACCTCACAGTTTGGTGTACAAGGAAGGCCTGCACAAAGCAGAAACAGAGGCTGCATGAGAACAAACCGTGGCTATGGAGGATATGGCGGTGGAGGTACCAAGAGATGGACACGTGGAGGCTACCGGGGAGCAGGTGGAGGGGCTGGCAGGAGCTCCCAGCAGCAGCTCACTGCTGAGGAGTTGGATGCACAGCTGGATGCTTATAGGGCCATGATGGACACCAGCTCAACAACCAAGCAACCCCACAAGGAACAGGACCCAGAAGCCTCATCTGAGATGCCCAAGGAGAGGCTTGGCCCCTGAACTGTGCAGACCAGGGTGCATTTGTGTTTTGCCTCTTTTTATTTCTTCCTTTTTTTTCTCTTTTGAAATAAAATCTAAAAACTCACGCAATATTTTGTTTTGTTATGGTTTTCATTGTCTTCTGACGCAAAACTCTTTTAAACTAAAATTTTTTCCGAATAATTTATTATTATTATTACTATTATTATTATTATTATTATTATTACTTGTACTGTAGGGAATTCCCGAAGATAGCTGTCTAAGAAATCTTTATCTTATGCTGGGTATATGGATGTATAATTTCGGCATTCAAATCGAAGCACGTGCTGAAAGTAAAGAATAAATATACAGAATATGTTTGAAAACTCCTTTGATCATTTTGTGGTATATTCTGATCATATTCATTGCCTTCTCCCAGTTTTCTTGGATTTTCCCCATCTTGTCACACATCCAATTTCGTGTTCTTTCTTTTCTTATTTTTATTTATTTTAATTTTTATATTGAATATTTACATTGCCAATGGTAAAACTTTTCCTGATATCCCCCCTCCACTAAGATTCCCAAACCCTTCCCCTCTTTCTTCCTCCTGCCTCCATGTATATGCCCCTCCACCCAACACACTCCCACCCCAATCACAGCCTCCCCTACACCCCGTTTACCTTTTATGGGGCCTCTGTTGAGCCTTTACATGACCAAGGACCATTCTTCCAACTGATGCCCCACAAGGCCTTCCTCTGCCACATTTTTTGGCAGCAACCATGTGTGCCCCTTAGTTGATGGTTCAGTCCCTGGGAGTTTTGGGGGATAAATTTCACTGGTTACTCTTGGGATTATGAAATAGTTTCCCTTTGTGATAACAAAATAGTCATGTGTGCAGGGAAAAAAAAAACAACACAAGTATTCTAGGGTCATAAAGTAATAAGACATCCTTGATGACTGATTCGTGTGGTTCAAAGGCTCCTTCACACAACATTCTAGAAAACAATCTAGAATTTCTTGCTCAAATTAATATAGCTATACACTGTTCACCTGGTTGCCCTATCCCCCAAAATGGTTAACAGACATTGAACCTGTGTTTGCTCAGTGTGACTCCCAAGAACTTTCCCTTTAGCGGGGAGAGGTTTGGGTCATTTTGTTGGTGGTTTGTTTTGTTTAGTTTAGTTTTGTAACCTGGCTGTCCTTGAACTCACTCTGTAAAGGAAGCTATCCTCAACTTACACCTTTAATCCCAACTGCTGGGATTAAAGGTGTGCATTTACAGACACAGCTTTTTAGTTTAGTTTTTGTCTTTCCTTCTGTTTTCTTTTGTTTTCTTTCTTTTCTCTGCCTTTCTTTTCTTCTCTTTCCTTTCTTGAAAATGACACTGAAAGCTGGAGTCATCTTACATCTGGGATGAACAAAGTGTATATGGTCTCTCTCCTTGACCTTCTGGCCAGTGAGCAGCTGGAAGCAGGAAACATGGCTGCTACAGAAAAATAGAACTTTTTTTTTCTTAACAAATCAAGTCATGGATCAAAATACCCAGGGACTGTGGCACACACAAAGGCAATCACTCTGGGAGTTTGAAGCCAGACTGGTCCACATAGCAAGTCCCAGGTCAGCCAGAGTCTCTGTCTCAAAAACAGACACACACACACACACACACACACACACACACACACTGACACAGACACAAAACCAAGCCTCCTATCACACCACCACACCGTGAGTGCAGGATAGTCCATCACAGTCTACATTTAAAAGAAATTTAAACTTACCTTTCCAAGCAAAGTTCTTCTTGGAATTTATTACAGGGTAGAATTGTCATGTTAAAGTAATTGGGTGCTTGGTACAGTCTAGGTTTCCCACTAGAAATCAAGGCTTTATGATAAGCCATATTTTTATTTTCCACGAAAGAAGGAGTTTATTTTGTTTACTGCTCATCAGTTTGACAAGGTAGAAGGAATGCATGATGCTGGTGAATGTCCACACAAAGTGGCCTGTCAGACACCACAGAATATAAGTTGATAGTCAATGAGATACCTTACATATATTTATCATATTTATGAGAATATCTTCCCTTTGACCACACACATGTTATAAATTCATCAAGTACACAAAAGGTGCAGATGGACACTCATGGAATCACTTTTATAACAGCAAACACTGGCTAATAGCTCACCAGTAATAATTATATTTCCACATTGTAGACTTCCATGGGACTACTAACATTAATATAGTCCATTACCTACATGAATGGTAAATTGGCTAAAACTGATTTTTATTTTATATTATGTTCAACACAATATCTAGTTTTACAGCAATCTCAAAAATCATGAACCTGTTATGAAGTGAACATCAATAGATAACGTCTAATATCTGTTTGTTTGTTTTGCTTTTAGTGGAGCTTAAAATCATGGCTCTTAGTATGGCACACACCCAAAATGAGAACAATGTTTAGCCATTGGAGTTCACTGTAGCAAGGCTGTCCTTCAATGGTCTACACATCACCAAAGGGTTTTTCCCTCTAGAGTAGGTAAGCTAAGAGTTGACAGTTCTATTGCACCAAGGAAGGAACTGTAGGTACAATTGTTTGGATACGGATTTCAAGCAATGGTCAAAGCTATTTGACATGAGTGATTGTCATCATTCTTAGCCCACAGACTACAGGTTACATTCATTTAAGAAATGGTGTGTGTATTAAGATGGTCTAGCCAGACGTCATTCATCAAATGCTTCAATGAACACTGGTTCCATCCAGTTTGGAAGGTTGGACAGACATTATGTGAGAGTCAGATTCGGTTTTATTGGCTGTGATGATTTTGAAAAGCATTCATCTCAGGAAAAGAGTCATTGATGAGGTCCTTGTCTTCAAAAGTGATACAATAATTATGAATATCAAGCAAAACATTTGGTCACACTCTTTGTTGTTCTTCTAGGATCCATCTTGGGAAAACAAAAAGCAAAGGAAAGGAAAAGAAAGAAAGCAAGAAGAAGGAGGAAAGGAAGCACGAGAAAGTTCGTAAGAAAACAAGCCCTCCAAAATAAAAATTTTAACAGGTGAAAATATTTGTTCAGCCAAATATCGTGCTAAGTGCCCATATTCCCAAATCCTCTGAGGGTGGGGGCTTGGGCGAGGTGACACAGACCTTTAATTCCACTATCTCATGGGTATCTCTGAGAGATTCTCACCAACTTGGTCTACCCGTGAGTTCAAGACCAGCTGGCTTACACACTAAAGACAGTCTCAAACACAGAACAAACAAACAAACAACATTGAGGGGGCAAAGACAGTCTAATAAACTCTTAGCCAGGATGTGTGAGACCAGAAAGAAACCCTCAGCCCATCTCTGAAAACAAACAGATGACTACTCTGATTTACAAACAGCTGTAATCAATGTGAATGCAGCTGGATTTAGTGAAAATCTCAAAACAGAGCACACCTCTGTTTGGGACTCTTGCTTAATGTGTCCTGGGGAGATCCACTTGTTATGCAAATCTTGAGGCAGGCAGACACACACCTTTAATCTGAATCTTGACTCAGGAGGTGGAGTCAGGATATGTGAAATCAGATTGAATCTAATCCGGGCCACACCTCCTTGTGGAAGCCTACATACAGACATGGAAGGAGGAGACTGTGCTCTTTGCCTGCTTGCTCTCACCTTGCTAGCAAGTCCATTCCTTCCCTGGGATCCCAGCATCTCTACTGAAGACCAGTTGAGACCTCCAGCCTTGTGCACTGAGTGGATTCTGGAGTCACGAACTTACCATTCAGAGCAATCCATTGGATTCAAGGGACCACAGCTTGTAAGTGATTCAAAGAAATCCCCTTTCTGTATGTCGAGATACATCCTGTTTGTTGTTTGTTCTGCTTCTCTAGGGAATGTTGAGTAATATTGAGATGATGGTTTTCCTTTCAAAGATTCAGGAGAAAGATACTTCTCACAAAAACATTTCTCTGAGCTGGGCATAGTGGCCCATGGGTTTTATCTCACTGTTCAGTGTAGCAAGGTAAGCAAATCTATGATTCTGAGGCCTGCCTGGGCTATGTATCAAGTTCTAGGCTACAGAGTCTGACTAGGTCTTAAAGGTAATGAAAACAAACAAACAAACAAACAAACAAACAAACAAATGTTCTCTGTGCCCACCATGCACGACACTGAGATGAATATGAGACTGGGACCCAGTGAGGTTCATTCCAGTGGCATTGATGGCTGAGCCCGATGTTTGAAACCCTAAGCCCCTGTATCTCAATGCCTTTCTTCTTGTAGTACAACAGCCATACATTTAATTGTCCTTCTTTACATCCTTCAAGGAGGGCACCAAGAGTTTCTCCATGGTAGTATGTTTCTACAGCAGTCAGGTAGAGCTCAGATGACTTGTAGGGGTGAATTGTGTCCTCTGAAACTGGGACCCAGAGACTGTGCTCAGCTCATTAGGTTGGAATGTTGAAATGTTTCCAGTGATTTTTTGGACATGGAGGTGTTAATAGATGCATAGGAATCATTCTGAGGAGACCAGAATGATATTTGACCAGTTCTATCATTTGCAAAACAGATAGGAGAAGATATATCTATCTATATGGGTTAAATTCAAACCTTTGTTGGTATATACTGTGCAAGTTCAAAATACTTGTTTTTTTCCTAATCAAGTTCTCAGGAACTCTTCCCTATTGCTTCATGATAGCATATGCTGAAAGCAGGGGTCTACTTTTAACATAAGGTTAAAATTTTGTTTTCAATACAGGTTAGCTGGAACTGAGGCCCGAATCTGTGCTCATCATGGTAGACAAAGTGGACATGTCTTTGGATGACATCATCAAGCTGAACCAGAGCCAGCAAGGAGCTCTAGCATGTGGCCAGGGCCGGGCGCAGGGCCTCGGCTGGGGCCAAGGCCGGCGTCGAGGCCAGGGTCACGGAAGGGCTCGATCCCAGGGTGGCCGAGGAGCAGTGCAGTCCAGCACATGGGTCAAACCGGGCTGCTGGCCTGTGAAGAACTGGCCCGCCTTCGCCCACAGCAGGAGGAACCTGCTGGCACCATACAGCAGAGTGAATCGACTTCAGGACAAGAGGCAGCATGGTCCAGTCCACAGTGCCTTCCCAGGTGGAGGCTGTGAGGAGACCAACGGGAAGCTGCTTGTGTCAAACCTGCATTTCCGAGTGTCAGATGATGATATTCAGAAACTCTTTGCTGAAATTGGGACGTTGAAAAAAGCCTCTGTGCACTATGATCTCTCTGGAAGAAGTTTGGGCACAGCCTATGTGCACTTCGAACGCAAAGAAGATGCACTGAAGGCTAAGAATCAGTACAATGGTGTCCCTTTGGATGGCCGCCCTCTGAAGATCCAGCTTGTCACCTCACAGTTTGGTGTACAAGGAAGGCCTGCACAAAGCAGAAACAGAGGCTGCATGAGAACAAACCGTGGCTATGGAGGATATGGCGGTGGAGGTACCAAGAGATGGACACGTGGAGGCTACCGGGGAGCAGGTGGAGGGGCTGGCAGGAGCTCCCAGCAGCAGCTCACTGCTGAGGAGTTGGATGCACAGCTGGATGCTTATAGGGCCATGATGGACACCAGCTCAACAACCAAGCAACCCCACAAGGAACAGGACCCAGAAGCCTCATCTGAGATGCCCAAGGAGAGGCTTGGCCCCTGAACTGTGCAGACCAGGGTGCATTTGTGTTTTGCCTCTTTTTATTTCTTCCTTTTTTTTCTCTTTTGAAATAAAATCTAAAAACTCACGCAATATTTTGTTTTGTTATGGTTTTCATTGTCTTCTGACGCAAAACTCTTTTAAACTAAAATTTTTTCCGAATAATTTATTATTATTATTACTATTATTATTATTATTATTATTATTATTATTACTTGTACTGTAGGGAATTCCAGAAGATAGCTGTCTAAGAAATCTTTATCTTATGCTGGGTATATGGATGTATAATTTCGGCATTCAAATCGAAGCACGTGCTGAAAGTAAAGAATAAATATACAGAATATGTTTGAAAACTCCTTTGATCATTTTGTGGTATATTCTGATCATATTCATTGCCTTCTCCCAGTTTTCTTGGATTTTCCCCATCTTGTCACACATCCAATTTCGTGTTCTTTCTTTTCTTATTTTTATTTATTTTAATTTTTATATTGAATATTTACATTGCCAATGGTAAAACTTTTCCTGATATCCCCCCTCCACTAAGATTCCCAAACCCTTCCCCTCTTTCTTCCTCCTGCCTCCATGTATATGCCCCTCCACCCAACACACTCCCACCCCAATCACAGCCTCCCCTACACCCCGTTTACCTTTTATGGGGCCTCTGTTGAGCCTTTACATGACCAAGGACCATTCTTCCAACTGATGCCCCACAAGGCCTTCCTCTGCCACATTTTTTGGCAGCAACCATGTGTGCCCCTTAGTTGATGGTTCAGTCCCTGGGAGTTTTGGGGGATAAATTTCACTGGTTACTCTTGGGATTATGAAATAGTTTCCCTTTGTGATAACAAAATAGTCATGTGTGCAGGGAAAAAAAAAACAACACAAGTATTCTAGGGTCATAAAGTAATAAGACATCCTTGATGACTGATTCGTGTGGTTCAAAGGCTCCTTCACACAACATTCTAGAAAACAATCTAGAATTTCTTGCTCAAATTAATATAGCTATACACTGTTCACCTGGTTGCCCTATCCCCCAAAATGGTTAACAGACATTGAACCTGTGTTTGCTCAGTGTGACTCCCAAGAACTTTCCCTTTAGCGGGGAGAGGTTTGGGTCATTTTGTTGGTGGTTTGTTTTGTTTAGTTTAGTTTTGTAACCTGGCTGTCCTTGAACTCACTCTGTAAAGGAAGCTATCCTCAACTTACACCTTTAATCCCAACTGCTGGGATTAAAGGTGTGCATTTACAGACACAGCTTTTTAGTTTAGTTTTTGTCTTTCCTTCTGTTTTCTTTTGTTTTCTTTCTTTTCTCTGCCTTTCTTTTCTTCTCTTTCCTTTCTTGAAAATGACACTGAAAGCTGGAGTCATCTTACATCTGGGATGAACAAAGTGTATATGGTCTCTCTCCTTGACCTTCTGGCCAGTGAGCAGCTGGAAGCAGGAAACATGGCTGCTACAGAAAAATAGAACTTTTTTTTTCTTAACAAATCAAGTCATGGATCAAAATACCCAGGGACTGTGGCACACACAAAGGCAATCACTCTGGGAGTTTGAAGCCAGACTGGTCCACATAGCAAGTCCCAGGTCAGCCAGAGTCTCTGTCTCAAAAACAGACACACACACACACACACACACACACACACACACACACACACTGACACAGACACAAAACCAAGCCTCCTATCACACCACCACACCGTGAGTGCAGGATAGTCCATCACAGTCTACATTTAAAAGAAATTTAAACTTACCTTTCCAAGCAAAGTTCTTCTTGGAATTTATTACAGGGTAGAATTGTCATGTTAAAGTAATTGGGTGCTTGGTACAGACTAGGTTTCCCACTAGAAATCAAGGCTTTATGATAAGCCATATTTTTATTTTTATTTTCCACGAAAGAAGGAGTTTATTTTGTTTACTGCTCATCAGTTTGACAAGGTAGAAGGAATGCATGATGCTGGTGAATGTCCACACAAAGTGGCCTGTCAGACACCACAGAATATAAGTTGATAGTCAATGAGATACCTTACATATATTTATCATATTTATGAGAATATCTTCCCTTTGACCACACACATGTTATAAATTCATCAAGTACACAAAAGGTGCAGATGGACACTCATGGAATCACTTTTATAACAGCAAACACTGGCTAATAGCTCACCAGTAATAATTATATTTCCACATTGTAGACTTCCATGGGACTACTAACATTAATATAGTCCATTACCTACATGAATGGTAAATTGGCTAAAACTGATTTTTATTTTATATTATGTTCAACACAATATCTAGTTTTACAGCAATCTCAAAAATCATGAACCTGTTATGAAGTGAACATCAATAGATAACGTCTAATATCTGTTTGTTTGTTTTGCTTTTAGTGGAGCTTAAAATCATGGCTCTTAGTATGGCACACACCCAAAATGAGAACAATGTTTAGCCATTGGAGTTCACTGTAGCAAGGCTGTCCTTCAATGGTCTACACATCACCAAAGGGTTTTTCCCTCTAGAGTAGGTAAGCTAAGAGTTGACAGTTCTATTGCACCAAGGAAGGAACTGTAGGTACAATTGTTTGGATACGGATTTCAAGCAATGGTCAAAGCTATTTGACATGAGTGATTGTCATCATTCTTAGCCCACAGACTACAGGTTACATTCATTTAAGAAATGGTGTGTGTATTAAGATGGTCTAGCCAGACGTCATTCATCAAATGCTTCAATGAACACTGGTTCCATCCAGTTTGGAAGGTTGGACAGACATTATGTGAGAGTCAGATTCGGTTTTATTGGCTGTGATGATTTTGAAAAGCATTCATCTCAGGAAAAGAGTCATTGATGAGGTCCTTGTCTTCAAAAGTGATACAATAATTATGAATATCAAGCAAAACATTTGGTCACACTCTTTGTTGTTCTTCTAGGATCCATCTTGGGAAAACAAAAAGCAAAGGAAAGGAAAAGAAAGAAAGCAAGAAGAAGGAGGAAAGGAAGCACGAGAAAGTTCGTAAGAAAACAAGCCCTCCAAAATAAAAATTTTAACAGGTGAAAATATTTGTTCAGCCAAATATCGTGCTAAGTGCCCATATTCCCAAATCCTCTGAGGGTGGGGGCTTGGGCGAGGTGACACAGACCTTTAATTCCACTATCTCATGGGTATCTCTGAGAGATTCTCACCAACTTGGTCTACCCGTGAGTTCAAGACCAGCTGGCTTACACACTAAAGACAGTCTCAAACACAGAACAAACAAACAAACAACATTGAGGGGGCAAAGACAGTCTAATAAACTCTTAGCCAGGATGTGTGAGACCAGAAAGAAACCCTCAGCCCATCTCTGAAAACAAACAGATGACTACTCTGATTTACAAACAGCTGTAATCAATGTGAATGCAGCTGGATTTAGTGAAAATCTCAAAACAGAGCACACCTCTGTTTGGGACTCTTGCTTAATGTGTCCTGGGGAGATCCACTTGTTATGCAAATCTTGAGGCAGGCAGACACACACCTTTAATCTGAATCTTGACTCAGGAGGTGGAGTCAGGATATGTGAAATCAGATTGAATCTAATCCGGGCCACACCTCCTTGTGGAAGCCTACATACAGACATGGAAGGAGGAGACTGTGCTCTTTGCCTGCTTGCTCTCACCTTGCTAGCAAGTCCATTCCTTCCCTGGGATCCCAGCATCTCTACTGAAGACCAGTTGAGACCTCCAGCCTTGTGCACTGAGTGGATTCTGGAGTCACGAACTTACCATTCAGAGCAATCCATTGGATTCAAGGGACCACAGCTTGTAAGTGATTCAAAGAAATCCCCTTTCTGTATGTCGAGATACATCCTGTTTGTTCTGCTTCTCTAGGGAATGTTGAGTAATATTGAGATGATGGTTTTCCTTTCAAAGATTCAGGAGAAAGATACTTCTCACAAAAACATTTCTCTGAGCTGGGCATAGTGGCCCATGGGTTTTATCTCACTGTTCAGTGTAGCAAGGTAAGCAAATCTATGATTCTGAGGCCTGCCTGGGCTATGTATCAAGTTCTAGGCTACAGAGTCTGACTAGGTCTTAAAGGTAATGAAAACAAACAAACAAACAAACAAACAAACAAACAAACAAATGTTCTCTGTGCCCACCATGCACGACACTGAGATGAATCTGAGACTGGGACCCAGTGAGGTTCATTCCAGTGGCATTGATGGCTGAGCCCAATGTTTGAAACCCTAAGCCCCTGTATCTCAATGCCTTTCTTCTTGTAGTACAACAGCCATACATTTAATTGTCCTTCTTTACATCCTTCAAGGAGGGCACCAAGAGTTTCTCCATGGTAGTATGTTTCTACAGCAGTCAGGTAGAGCTCAGATGACTTGTAGGGGTGAATTGTGTCCTCTGAAACTGGGACCCAGAGACTGTGCTCAGCTCATTAGGTTGGAATGTTGAAATGTTTCCAGTGATTTTTTGGACATGGAGGTGTTAATAGATGCATAGGAATCATTCTGAGGAGACCAGAATGATATTTGACCAGTTCTATCATTTGCAAAACAGATAGGAGAAGATATATCTATCTATATGGGTTAAATTCAAACCTTTGTTGGTATATACTGTGCAAGTTCAAAATACTTGTTTTTTTCCTAATCAAGTTCTCAGGAACTCTTCCCTATTGCTTCATGATAGCATATGCTGAAAGCAGGGGTCTACTTTTAACATAAGGTTAAAATTTTGTTTTCAATACAGGTTAGCTGGAACTGAGGCCCGAATCTGTGCTCATCATGGTAGACAAAGTGGACATGTCTTTGGATGACATCATCAAGCTGAACCAGAGCCAGCAAGGAGCTCTAGCATGTGGCCAGGGCCGGGCGCAGGGCCTCGGCTGGGGCCAAGGCCGGCGTCGAGGCCAGGGTCACGGAAGGGCTCGATCCCAGGGTGGCCGAGGAGCAGTGCAGTCCAGCACATGGGTCAAACCGGGCTGCTGGCCTGTGAAGAACTGGCCCGCCTTCGCCCACAGCAGGAGGAACCTGCTGGCACCATACAGCAGAGTGAATCGACTTCAGGACAAGAGGCAGCATGGTCCAGTCCACAGTGCCTTCCCAGGTGGAGGCTGTGAGGAGACCAACGGGAAGCTGCTTGTGTCAAACCTGCATTTCCGAGTGTCAGATGATGATATTCAGAAACTCTTTGCTGAAATTGGGACGTTGAAAAAAGCCTCTGTGCACTATGATCTCTCTGGAAGAAGTTTGGGCACAGCCTATGTGCACTTCGAACGCAAAGAAGATGCACTGAAGGCTAAGAATCAGTACAATGGTGTCCCTTTGGATGGCCGCCCTCTGAAGATCCAGCTTGTCACCTCACAGTTTGGTGTACAAGGAAGGCCTGCACAAAGCAGAAACAGAGGCTGCATGAGAACAAACCGTGGCTATGGAGGATATGGCGGTGGAGGTACCAAGAGATGGACACGTGGAGGCTACCGGGGAGCAGGTGGAGGGGCTGGCAGGAGCTCCCAGCAGCAGCTCACTGCTGAGGAGTTGGATGCACAGCTGGATGCTTATAGGGCCATGATGGACACCAGCTCAACAACCAAGCAACCCCACAAGGAACAGGACCCAGAAGCCTCATCTGAGATGCCCAAGGAGAGGCTTGGCCCCTGAACTGTGCAGACCAGGGTGCATTTGTGTTTTGCCTCTTTTTATTTCTTCCTTTTTTTTCTCTTTTGAAATAAAATCTAAAAACTCACGCAATATTTTGTTTTGTTATGGTTTTCATTGTCTTCTGACGCAAAACTCTTTTAAACTAAAATTTTTTCCGAATAATTTATTATTATTATTACTATTATTATTATTATTATTATTATTATTACTTGTACTGTAGGGAATTCCCGAAGATAGCTGTCTAAGAAATCTTTATCTTATGCTGGGTATATGGATGTATAATTTCGGCATTCAAATCGAAGCACGTGCTGAAAGTAAAGAATAAATATACAGAATATGTTTGAAAACTCCTTTGATCATTTTGTGGTATATTCTGATCATATTCATTGCCTTCTCCCAGTTTTCTTGGATTTTCCCCATCTTGTCACACATCCAATTTCGTGTTCTTTCTTTTCTTATTTTTATTTATTTTAATTTTTATATTGAATATTTACATTGCCAATGGTAAAACTTTTCCTGATATCCCCCCTCCACTAAGATTCCCAAACCCTTCCCCTCTTTCTTCCTCCTGCCTCCATGTATATGCCCCTCCACCCAACACACTCCCACCCCAATCACAGCCTCCCCTACACCCCGTTTACCTTTTATGGGGCCTCTGTTGAGCCTTTACATGACCAAGGACCATTCTTCCAACTGATGCCCCACAAGGCCTTCCTCTGCCACATTTTTTGGCAGCAACCATGTGTGCCCCTTAGTTGATGGTTCAGTCCCTGGGAGTTTTGGGGGATAAATTTCACTGGTTACTCTTGGGATTATGAAATAGTTTCCCTTTGTGATAACAAAATAGTCATGTGTGCAGGGAAAAAAAAAACAACACAAGTATTCTAGGGTCATAAAGTAATAAGACATCCTTGATGACTGATTCGTGTGGTTCAAAGGCTCCTTCACACAACATTCTAGAAAACAATCTAGAATTTCTTGCTCAAATTAATATAGCTATACACTGTTCACCTGGTTGCCCTATCCCCCAAAATGGTTAACAGACATTGAACCTGTGTTTGCTCAGTGTGACTCCCAAGAACTTTCCCTTTAGCGGGGAGAGGTTTGGGTCATTTTGTTGGTGGTTTGTTTTGTTTAGTTTAGTTTTGTAACCTGGCTGTCCTTGAACTCACTCTGTAAAGGAAGCTATCCTCAACTTACACCTTTAATCCCAACTGCTGGGATTAAAGGTGTGCATTTACAGACACAGCTTTTTAGTTTAGTTTTTGTCTTTCCTTCTGTTTTCTTTTGTTTTCTTTCTTTTCTCTGCCTTTCTTTTCTTCTCTTTCCTTTCTTGAAAATGACACTGAAAGCTGGAGTCATCTTACATCTGGGATGAACAAAGTGTATATGGTCTCTCTCCTTGACCTTCTGGCCAGTGAGCAGCTGGAAGCAGGAAACATGGCTGCTACAGAAAAATAGAACTTTTTTTTTCTTAACAAATCAAGTCATGGATCAAAATACCCAGGGACTGTGGCACACACAAAGGCAATCACTCTGGGAGTTTGAAGCCAGACTGGTCCACATAGCAAGTCCCAGGTCAGCCAGAGTCTCTGTCTCAAAAACAGACACACACACACACACACACACACACACACACACACTGACACAGACACAAAACCAAGCCTCCTATCACACCACCACACCGTGAGTGCAGGATAGTCCATCACAGTCTACATTTAAAAGAAATTTAAACTTACCTTTCCAAGCAAAGTTCTTCTTGGAATTTATTACAGGGTAGAATTGTCATGTTAAAGTAATTGGGTGCTTGGTACAGTCTAGGTTTCCCACTAGAAATCAAGGCTTTATGATAAGCCATATTTTTATTTTCCACGAAAGAAGGAGTTTATTTTGTTTACTGCTCATCAGTTTGACAAGGTAGAAGGAATGCATGATGCTGGTGAATGTCCACACAAAGTGGCCTGTCAGACACCACAGAATATAAGTTGATAGTCAATGAGATACCTTACATATATTTATCATATTTATGAGAATATCTTCCCTTTGACCACACACATGTTATAAATTCATCAAGTACACAAAAGGTGCAGATGGACACTCATGGAATCACTTTTATAACAGCAAACACTGGCTAATAGCTCACCAGTAATAATTATATTTCCACATTGTAGACTTCCATGGGACTACTAACATTAATATAGTCCATTACCTACATGAATGGTAAATTGGCTAAAACTGATTTTTATTTTATATTATGTTCAACACAATATCTAGTTTTACAGCAATCTCAAAAATCATGAACCTGTTATGAAGTGAACATCAATAGATAACGTCTAATATCTGTTTGTTTGTTTTGCTTTTAGTGGAGCTTAAAATCATGGCTCTTAGTATGGCACACACCCAAAATGAGAACAATGTTTAGCCATTGGAGTTCACTGTAGCAAGGCTGTCCTTCAATGGTCTACACATCACCAAAGGGTTTTTCCCTCTAGAGTAGGTAAGCTAAGAGTTGACAGTTCTATTGCACCAAGGAAGGAACTGTAGGTACAATTGTTTGGATACGGATTTCAAGCAATGGTCAAAGCTATTTGACATGAGTGATTGTCATCATTCTTAGCCCACAGACTACAGGTTACATTCATTTAAGAAATGGTGTGTGTATTAAGATGGTCTAGCCAGACGTCATTCATCAAATGCTTCAATGAACACTGGTTCCATCCAGTTTGGAAGGTTGGACAGACATTATGTGAGAGTCAGATTCGGTTTTATTGGCTGTGATGATTTTGAAAAGCATTCATCTCAGGAAAAGAGTCATTGATGAGGTCCTTGTCTTCAAAAGTGATACAATAATTATGAATATCAAGCAAAACATTTGGTCACACTCTTTGTTGTTCTTCTAGGATCCATCTTGGGAAAACAAAAAGCAAAGGAAAGGAAAAGAAAGAAAGCAAGAAGAAGGAGGAAAGGAAGCACGAGAAAGTTCGTAAGAAAACAAGCCCTCCAAAATAAAAATTTTAACAGGTGAAAATATTTGTTCAGCCAAATATCGTGCTAAGTGCCCATATTCCCAAATCCTCTGAGGGTGGGGGCTTGGGCGAGGTGACACAGACCTTTAATTCCACTATCTCATGGGTATCTCTGAGAGATTCTCACCAACTTGGTCTACCCGTGAGTTCAAGACCAGCTGGCTTACACACTAAAGACAGTCTCAAACACAGAACAAACAAACAAACAACATTGAGGGGGCAAAGACAGTCTAATAAACTCTTAGCCAGGATGTGTGAGACCAGAAAGAAACCCTCAGCCCATCTCTGAAAACAAACAGATGACTACTCTGATTTACAAACAGCTGTAATCAATGTGAATGCAGCTGGATTTAGTGAAAATCTCAAAACAGAGCACACCTCTGTTTGGGACTCTTGCTTAATGTGTCCTGGGGAGATCCACTTGTTATGCAAATCTTGAGGCAGGCAGACACACACCTTTAATCTGAATCTTGACTCAGGAGGTGGAGTCAGGATATGTGAAATCAGATTGAATCTAATCCGGGCCACACCTCCTTGTGGAAGCCTACATACAGACATGGAAGGAGGAGACTGTGCTCTTTGCCTGCTTGCTCTCACCTTGCTAGCAAGTCCATTCCTTCCCTGGGATCCCAGCATCTCTACTGAAGACCAGTTGAGACCTCCAGCCTTGTGCACTGAGTGGATTCTGGAGTCACGAACTTACCATTCAGAGCAATCCATTGGATTCAAGGGACCACAGCTTGTAAGTGATTCAAAGAAATCCCCTTTCTGTATGTCGAGATACATCCTGTTTGTTCTGCTTCTCTAGGGAATGTTGAGTAATATTGAGATGATGGTTTTCCTTTCAAAGATTCAGGAGAAAGATACTTCTCACAAAAACATTTCTCTGAGCTGGGCATAGTGGCCCATGGGTTTTATCTCACTGTTCAGTGTAGCAAGGTAAGCAAATCTATGATTCTGAGGCCTGCCTGGGCTATGTATCAAGTTCTAGGCTACAGAGTCTGACTAGGTCTTAAAGGTAATGAAAACAAACAAACAAACAAACAAACAAACAAACAAATGTTCTCTGTGCCCACCATGCACGACACTGAGATGAATCTGAGACTGGGACCCAGTGAGGTTCATTCCAGTGGCATTGATGGCTGAGCCCGATGTTTGAAACCCTAAGCCCCTGTATCTCAATGCCTTTCTTCTTGTAGTACAACAGCCATACATTTAATTGTCCTTCTTTACATCCTTCAAGGAGGGCACCAAGAGTTTCTCCATGGTAGTATGTTTCTACAGCAGTCAGGTAGAGCTCAGATGACTTGTAGGGGTGAATTGTGTCCTCTGAAACTGGGACCCAGAGACTGTGCTCAGCTCATTAGGTTGGAATGTTGAAATGTTTCCAGTGATTTTTTGGACATGGAGGTGTTAATAGATGCATAGGAATCATTCTGAGGAGACCAGAATGATATTTGACCAGTTCTATCATTTGCAAAACAGATAGGAGAAGATATATCTATCTATATGGGTTAAATTCAAACCTTTGTTGGTATATACTGTGCAAGTTCAAAATACTTGTTTTTTTCCTAATCAAGTTCTCAGGAACTCTTCCCTATTGCTTCATGATAGCATATGCTGAAAGCAGGGGTCTACTTTTAACATAAGGTTAAAATTTTGTTTTCAATACAGGTTAGCTGGAACTGAGGCCCGAATCTGTGCTCATCATGGTAGACAAAGTGGACATGTCTTTGGATGACATCATCAAGCTGAACCAGAGCCAGCAAGGAGCTCTAGCATGTGGCCAGGGCCGGGCGCAGGGCCTCGGCTGGGGCCAAGGCCGGCGTCGAGGCCAGGGTCACGGAAGGGCTCGATCCCAGGGTGGCCGAGGAGCAGTGCAGTCCAGCACATGGGTCAAACCGGGCTGCTGGCCTGTGAAGAACTGGCCCGCCTTCGCCCACAGCAGGAGGAACCTGCTGGCACCATACAGCAGAGTGAATCGACTTCAGGACAAGAGGCAGCATGGTCCAGTCCACAGTGCCTTCCCAGGTGGAGGCTGTGAGGAGACCAACGGGAAGCTGCTTGTGTCAAACCTGCATTTCCGAGTGTCAGATGATGATATTCAGAAACTCTTTGCTGAAATTGGGACGTTGAAAAAAGCCTCTGTGCACTATGATCTCTCTGGAAGAAGTTTGGGCACAGCCTATGTGCACTTCGAACGCAAAGAAGATGCACTGAAGGCTAAGAATCAGTACAATGGTGTCCCTTTGGATGGCCGCCCTCTGAAGATCCAGCTTGTCACCTCACAGTTTGGTGTACAAGGAAGGCCTGCACAAAGCAGAAACAGAGGCTGCATGAGAACAAACCGTGGCTATGGAGGATATGGCGGTGGAGGTACCAAGAGATGGACACGTGGAGGCTACCGGGGAGCAGGTGGAGGGGCTGGCAGGAGCTCCCAGCAGCAGCTCACTGCTGAGGAGTTGGATGCACAGCTGGATGCTTATAGGGCCATGATGGACACCAGCTCAACAACCAAGCAACCCCACAAGGAACAGGACCCAGAAGCCTCATCTGAGATGCCCAAGGAGAGGCTTGGCCCCTGAACTGTGCAGACCAGGGTGCATTTGTGTTTTGCCTCTTTTTATTTCTTCCTTTTTTTTCTCTTTTGAAATAAAATCTAAAAACTCACGCAATATTTTGTTTTGTTATGGTTTTCATTGTCTTCTGACGCAAAACTCTTTTAAACTAAAATTTTTTCCGAATAATTTATTATTATTATTACTATTATTATTATTATTATTATTATTACTTGTACTGTAGGGAATTCCCGAAGATAGCTGTCTAAGAAATCTTTATCTTATGCTGGGTATATGGATGTATAATTTCGGCATTCAAATCGAAGCACGTGCTGAAAGTAAAGAATAAATATACAGAATATGTTTGAAAACTCCTTTGATCATTTTGTGGTATATTCTGATCATATTCATTGCCTTCTCCCAGTTTTCTTGGATTTTCCCCATCTTGTCACACATCCAATTTCGTGTTCTTTCTTTTCTTATTTTTATTTATTTTAATTTTTATATTGAATATTTACATTGCCAATGGTAAAACTTTTCCTGATATCCCCCCTCCACTAAGATTCCCAAACCCTTCCCCTCTTTCTTCCTCCTGCCTCCATGTATATGCCCCTCCACCCAACACACTCCCACCCCAATCACAGCCTCCCCTACACCCCGTTTACCTTTTATGGGGCCTCTGTTGAGCCTTTACATGACCAAGGACCATTCTTCCAACTGATGCCCCACAAGGCCTTCCTCTGCCACATTTTTTGGCAGCAACCATGTGTGCCCCTTAGTTGATGGTTCAGTCCCTGGGAGTTTTGGGGGATAAATTTCACTGGTTACTCTTGGGATTATGAAATAGTTTCCCTTTGTGATAACAAAATAGTCATGTGTGCAGGGAAAAAAAAAACAACACAAGTATTCTAGGGTCATAAAGTAATAAGACATCCTTGATGACTGATTCGTGTGGTTCAAAGGCTCCTTCACACAACATTCTAGAAAACAATCTAGAATTTCTTGCTCAAATTAATATAGCTATACACTGTTCACCTGGTTGCCCTATCCCCCAAAATGGTTAACAGACATTGAACCTGTGTTTGCTCAGTGTGACTCCCAAGAACTTTCCCTTTAGCGGGGAGAGGTTTGGGTCATTTTGTTGGTGGTTTGTTTTGTTTAGTTTAGTTTTGTAACCTGGCTGTCCTTGAACTCACTCTGTAAAGGAAGCTATCCTCAACTTACACCTTTAATCCCAACTGCTGGGATTAAAGGTGTGCATTTACAGACACAGCTTTTTAGTTTCGTTTTTGTCTTTCCTTCTGTTTTCTTTTGTTTTCTTTCTTTTCTCTGCCTTTCTTTTCTTCTCTTTCCTTTCTTGAAAATGACACTGAAAGCTGGAGTCATCTTACATCTGGGATGAACAAAGTGTATATGGTCTCTCTCCTTGACCTTCTGGCCAGTGAGCAGCTGGAAGCAGGAAACATGGCTGCTACAGAAAAATAGAACTTTTTTTTTCTTAACAAATCAAGTCATGGATCAAAATACCCAGGGACTGTGGCACACACAAAGGCAATCACTCTGGGAGTTTGAAGCCAGACTGGTCCACATAGCAAGTCCCAGGTCAGCCAGAGTCTCTGTCTCAAAAACAGACACACACACACACACACACACACACACACACACACTGACACAGACACAAAACCAAGCCTCCTATCACACCACCACACCGTGAGTGCAGGATAGTCCATCACAGTCTACATTTAAAAGAAATTTAAACTTACCTTTCCAAGCAAAGTTCTTCTTGGAATTTATTACAGGGTAGAATTGTCATGTTAAAGTAATTGGGTGCTTGGTACAGTCTAGGTTTCCCACTAGAAATCAAGGCTTTATGATAAGCCATATTTTTATTTTCCACGAAAGAAGGAGTTTATTTTGTTTACTGCTCATCAGTTTGACAAGGTAGAAGGAATGCATGATGCTGGTGAATGTCCACACAAAGTGGCCTGTCAGACACCACAGAATATAAGTTGATAGTCAATGAGATACCTTACATATATTTATCATATTTATGAGAATATCTTCCCTTTGACCACACACATGTTATAAATTCATCAAGTACACAAAAGGTGCAGATGGACACTCATGGAATCACTTTTATAACAGCAAACACTGGCTAATAGCTCACCAGTAATAATTATATTTCCACATTGTAGACTTCCATGGGACTACTAACATTAATATAGTCCATTACCTACATGAATGGTAAATTGGCTAAAACTGATTTTTATTTTATATTATGTTCAACACAATATCTAGTTTTACAGCAATCTCAAAAATCATGAACCTGTTATGAAGTGAACATCAATAGATAACGTCTAATATCTGTTTGTTTGTTTTGCTTTTAGTGGAGCTTAAAATCATGGCTCTTAGTATGGCACACACCCAAAATGAGAACAATGTTTAGCCATTGGAGTTCACTGTAGCAAGGCTGTCCTTCAATGGTCTACACATCATCAAAGGGTTTTTCCCTCTAGAGTAGGTAAGCTAAGAGTTGACAGTTCTATTGCACCAAGGAAGGAACTGTAGGTACAATTGTTTGGATACGGATTTCAAGCAATGGTCAAAGCTATTTGACATGAGTGATTGTCATCATTCTTAGCCCACAGACTACAGGTTACATTCATTTAAGAAATGGTGTGTGTATTAAGATGGTCTAGCCAGACGTCATTCATCAAATGCTTCAATGAACACTGGTTCCATCCAGTTTGGAAGGTTGGACAGACATTATGTGAGAGTCAGATTCGGTTTTATTGGCTGTGATGATTTTGAAAAGCATTCATCTCAGGAAAAGAGTCATTGATGAGGTCCTTGTCTTCAAAACTGATACAATAATTATGAATATCAAGCAAAACATTTGGTCACACTCTTTGTTGTTCTTCTAGGATCCATCTTGGGAAAACAAAAAGCAAAGGAAAGGAAAAGAAAGAAAGCAAGAAGAAGGAGGAAAGGAAGCACAAGAAAGTTCGTAAGAAAACAAGCCCTCCAAAATAAAAATTTTAACAGGTGAAAATATTTGTTCAGCCAAATATCGTGCTAAGTGCCCATATTCCCAAATCCTCTGAGGGTGGGGGCTTGGGCGAGGTGACACAGACCTTTAATTCCACTATCTCATGGGTATCTCTGAGAGATTCTCACCAACTTGGTCTACCCGTGAGTTCAAGACCAGCTGGCTTACACACTAAAGACAGTCTCAAACACAGAACAAACAAACAAACAACATTGAGGGGGCAAAGACAGTCTAATAAACTCTTAGCCAGGATGTGTGAGACCAGAAAGAAACCCTCAGCCCATCTCTGAAAACAAACAGATGACTACTCTGATTTACAAACAGCTGTAATCAATGTGAATGCAGCTGGATTTAGTGAAAATCTCAAAACAGAGCACACCTCTGTTTGGGACTCTTGCTTAATGTGTCCTGGGGAGATCCACTTGTTATGCAAATCTTGAGGCAGGCAGACACACACCTTTAATCTGAATCTTGACTCAGGAGGTGGAGTCAGGATATGTGAAATCAGATTGAATCTAATCCGGGCCACACCTCCTTGTGGAAGCCTACATACAGACATGGAAGGAGGAGACTGTGCTCTTTGCCTGCTTGCTCTCACCTTGCTAGCAAGTCCATTCCTTCCCTGGGATCCCAGCATCTCTACTGAAGACCAGTTGAGACCTCCAGCCTTGTGCACTGAGTGGATTCTGGAGTCACGAACTTACCATTCAGAGCAATCCATTGGATTCAAGGGACCACAGCTTGTAAGTGATTCAAAGAAATCCCCTTTCTGTATGTCGAGATACATCCTGTTTGTTCTGCTTCTCTAGGGAATGTTGAGTAATATTGAGATGATGGTTTTCCTTTCAAAGATTCAGGAGAAAGATACTTCTCACAAAAACATTTCTCTGAGCTGGGCATAGTGGCCCATGGGTTTTATCTCACTGGTCAGTGTAGCAAGGTAAGCAAATCTATGATTCTGAGGCCTGCCTGGGCTATGTATCAAGTTCTAGGCTACAGAGTCTGACTAGGTCTTAAAGGTAATGAAAACAAACAAACAAACAAACAAATGTTCTCTGTGCCCACCATGCACGACACTGAGATGAATCTGAGACTGGGACCCAGTGAGGTTCATTCCAGTGGCATTGATGGCTGAGCCCAATGTTTGAAACCCTAAGCCCCTGTATCTCAATGCCTTTCTTCTTGTAGTACAACAGCCATACATTTAATTGTCCTTCTTTACATCCTTCAAGGAGGGCACCAAGAGTTTCTCCATGGTAGTATGTTTCTACAGCAGTCAGGTAGAGCTCAGATGACTTGTAGGGGTGAATTGTGTCCTCTGAAACTGGGACCCAGAGACTGTGCTCAGCTCATTAGGTTGGAATGTTGAAATGTTTCCAGTGATTTTTTGGACATGGAGGTGTTAATAGATGCATAGGAATCATTCTGAGGAGACCAGAATGATATTTGACCAGTTCTATCATTTGCAAAACAGATAGGAGAAGATATATCTATCTATATGGGTTAAATTCAAACCTTTGTTGGTATATACTGTGCAAGTTCAAAATACTTGTTTTTTTCCTAATCAAGTTCTCAGGAACTCTTCCCTATTGCTTCATGATAGCATATGCTGAAAGCAGGGGTCTACTTTTAACATAAGGTTAAAATTTTGTTTTCAATACAGGTTAGCTGGAACTGAGGCCCGAATCTGTGCTCATCATGGTAGACAAAGTGGACATGTCTTTGGATGACATCATCAAGCTGAACCAGAGCCAGCAAGGAGCTCTAGCATGTGGCCAGGGCCGGGCGCAGGGCCTCGGCTGGGGCCAAGGCCGGCGTCGAGGCCAGGGTCACGGAAGGGCTCGATCCCAGGGTGGCCGAGGAGCAGTGCAGTCCAGCACATGGGTCAAACCGGGCTGCTGGCCTGTGAAGAACTGGCCCGCCTTCGCCCACAGCAGGAGGAACCTGCTGGCACCATACAGCAGAGTGAATCGACTTCAGGACAAGAGGCAGCATGGTCCAGTCCACAGTGCCTTCCCAGGTGGAGGCTGTGAGGAGACCAACGGGAAGCTGCTTGTGTCAAACCTGCATTTCCGAGTGTCAGATGATGATATTCAGAAACTCTTTGCTGAAATTGGGACGTTGAAAAAAGCCTCTGTGCACTATGATCTCTCTGGAAGAAGTTTGGGCACAGCCTATGTGCACTTCGAACGCAAAGAAGATGCACTGAAGGCTAAGAATCAGTACAATGGTGTCCCTTTGGATGGCCGCCCTCTGAAGATCCAGCTTGTCACCTCACAGTTTGGTGTACAAGGAAGGCCTGCACAAAGCAGAAACAGAGGCTGCATGAGAACAAACCGTGGCTATGGAGGATATGGCGGTGGAGGTACCAAGAGATGGACACGTGGAGGCTACCGGGGAGCAGGTGGAGGGGCTGGCAGGAGCTCCCAGCAGCAGCTCACTGCTGAGGAGTTGGATGCACAGCTGGATGCTTATAGGGCCATGATGGACACCAGCTCAACAACCAAGCAACCCCACAAGGAACAGGACCCAGAAGCCTCATCTGAGATGCCCAAGGAGAGGCTTGGCCCCTGAACTGTGCAGACCAGGGTGCATTTGTGTTTTGCCTCTTTTTATTTCTTCCTTTTTTTTCTCTTTTGAAATAAAATCTAAAAACTCACGCAATATTTTGTTTTGTTATGGTTTTCATTGTCTTCTGACGCAAAACTCTTTTAAACTAAAATTTTTTCCGAATAATTTATTATTATTATTACTATTATTATTATTATTATTATTATTACTTGTACTGTAGGGAATTCCCGAAGATAGCTGTCTAAGAAATCTTTATCTTATGCTGGGTATATGGATGTATAATTTCGGCATTCAAATCGAAGCACGTGCTGAAAGTAAAGAATAAATATACAGAATATGTTTGAAAACTCCTTTGATCATTTTGTGGTATATTCTGATCATATTCATTGCCTTCTCCCAGTTTTCTTGGATTTTCCCCATCTTGTCACACATCCAATTTCGTGTTCTTTCTTTTCTTATTTTTATTTATTTTAATTTTTATATTGAATATTTACATTGCCAATGGTAAAACTTTTCCTGATATCCCCCCTCCACTAAGATTCCCAAACCCTTCCCCTCTTTCTTCCTCCTGCCTCCATGTATATGCCCCTCCACCCAACACACTCCCACCCCCATCACAGCCTCCCCTACACCCCGTTTACCTTTTATGGGGCCTCTGTTGAGCCTTTACATGACCAAGGACCATTCTTCCAACTGATGCCCCACAAGGCCTTCCTCTGCCACATTTTTTGGCAGCAACCATGTGTGCCCCTTAGTTGATGGTTCAGTCCCTGGGAGTTTTGGGGGATAAATTTCACTGGTTACTCTTGGGATTATGAAATAGTTTCCCTTTGTGATAACAAAATAGTCATGTGTGCAGGGAAAAAAAAAACAACACAAGTATTCTAGGGTCATAAAGTAATAAGACATCCTTGATGACTGATTCGTGTGGTTCAAAGGCTCCTTCACACAACATTCTAGAAAACAATCTAGAATTTCTTGCTCAAATTAATATAGCTATACACTGTTCACCTGGTTGCCCTATCCCCCAAAATGGTTAACAGACATTGAACCTGTGTTTGCTCAGTGTGACTCCCAAGAACTTTCCCTTTAGCGGGGAGAGGTTTGGGTCATTTTGTTGGTGGTTTGTTTTGTTTAGTTTAGTTTTGTAACCTGGCTGTCCTTGAACTCACTCTGTAAAGGAAGCTATCCTCAACTTACACCTTTAATCCCAACTCCTGGGATTAAAGGTGTGCATTTACAGACACAGCTTTTTAGTTTCGTTTTTGTCTTTCCTTCTGTTTTCTTTTGTTTTCTTTCTTTTCTCTGCCTTTCTTTTCTTCTCTTTCCTTTCTTGAAAATGACACTGAAAGCTGGAGTCATCTTACATCTGGGATGAACAAAGTGTATATGGTCTCTCTCCTTGACCTTCTGGCCAGTGAGCAGCTGGAAGCAGGAAACATGGCTGCTACAGAAAAATAGAACTTTTTTTTTCTTAACAAATCAAGTCATGGATCAAAATACCCAGGGACTGTGGCACACACAAAGGCAATCACTCTGGGAGTTTGAAGCCAGACTGGTCCACATAGCAAGTCCCAGGTCAGCCAGAGTCTCTGTCTCAAAAACAGACACACACACACACACACACACACACACACACACACACTGACACAGACACAAAACCAAGCCTCCTATCACACCACCACACCGTGAGTGCAGGATAGTCCATCACAGTCTACATTTAAAAGAAATTTAAACTTACCTTTCCAAGCAAAGTTCTTCTTGGAATTTATTACAGGGTAGAATTGTCATGTTAAAGTAATTGGGTGCTTGGTACAGTCTAGGTTTCCCACTAGAAATCAAGGCTTTATGATAAGCCATATTTTTATTTTCCACGAAAGAAGGAGTTTATTTTGTTTACTGCTCATCAGTTTGACAAGGTAGAAGGAATGCATGATGCTGGTGAATGTCCACACAAAGTGGCCTGTCAGACACCACAGAATATAAGTTGATAGTCAATGAGATACCTTACATATATTTATCATATTTATGAGAATATCTTCCCTTTGACCACACACATGTTATAAATTCATCAAGTACACAAAAGGTGCAGATGGACACTCATGGAATCACTTTTATAACAGCAAACACTGGCTAATAGCTCACCAGTAATAATTATATTTCCACATTGTAGACTTCCATGGGACTACTAACATTAATATAGTCCATTACCTACATGAATGGTAAATTGGCTAAAACTGATTTTTATTTTATATTATGTTCAACACAATATCTAGTTTTACAGCAATCTCAAAAATCATGAACCTGTTATGAAGTGAACATCAATAGATAACGTCTAATATCTGTTTGTTTGTTTTGCTTTTAGTGGAGCTTAAAATCATGGCTCTTAGTATGGCACACACCCAAAATGAGAACAATGTTTAGCCATTGGAGTTCACTGTAGCAAGGCTGTCCTTCAATGGTCTACACATCATCAAAGGGTTTTTCCCTCTAGAGTAGGTAAGCTAAGAGTTGACAGTTCTATTGCACCAAGGAAGGAACTGTAGGTACAATTGTTTGGATACGGATTTCAAGCAATGGTCAAAGCTATTTGACATGAGTGATTGTCATCATTCTTAGCCCACAGACTACAGGTTACATTCATTTAAGAAATGGTGTGTGTATTAAGATGGTCTAGCCAGACGTCATTCATCAAATGCTTCAATGAACACTGGTTCCATCCAGTTTGGAAGGTTGGACAGACATTATGTGAGAGTCAGATTCGGTTTTATTGGCTGTGATGATTTTGAAAAGCATTCATCTCAGGAAAAGAGTCATTGATGAGGTCCTTGTCTTCAAAAGTGATACAATAATTATGAATATCAAGCAAAACATTTGGTCACACTCTTTGTTGTTCTTCTAGGATCCATCTTGGGAAAACAAAAAGCAAAGGAAAGGAAAAGAAAGAAAGCAAGAAGAAGGAGGAAAGGAAGCACGAGAAAGTTCGTAAGAAAACAAGCCCTCCAAAATAAAAATTTTAACAGGTGAAAATATTTGTTCAGCCAAATATCGTGCTAAGTGCCCATATTCCCAAATCCTCTGAGGGTGGGGGCTTGGGCGAGGTGACACAGACCTTTAATTCCACTATCTCATGGGTATCTCTGAGAGATTCTCACCAACTTGGTCTACCCGTGAGTTCAAGACCAGCTGGCTTACACACTAAAGACAGTCTCAAACACAGAACAAACAAACAAACAACATTGAGGGGGCAAAGACAGTCTAATAAACTCTTAGCCAGGATGTGTGAGACCAGAAAGAAACCCTCAGCCCATCTCTGAAAACAAACAGATGACTACTCTGATTTACAAACAGCTGTAATCAATGTGAATGCAGCTGGATTTAGTGAAAATCTCAAAACAGAGCACACCTCTGTTTGGGACTCTTGCTTAATGTGTCCTGGGGAGATCCACTTGTTATGCAAATCTTGAGGCAGGCAGACACACACCTTTAATCTGAATCTTGACTCAGGAGGTGGAGTCAGGATATGTGAAATCAGATTGAATCTAATCCGGGCCACACCTCCTTGTGGAAGCCTACATACAGACATGGAAGGAGGAGACTGTGCTCTTTGCCTGCTTGCTCTCACCTTGCTAGCAAGTCCATTCCTTCCCTGGGATCCCAGCATCTCTACTGAAGACCAGTTGAGACCTCCAGCCTTGTGCACTGAGTGGATTCTGGAGTCACGAACTTACCATTCAGAGCAATCCATTGGATTCAAGGGACCACAGCTTGTAAGTGATTCAAAGAAATCCCCTTTCTGTATGTCGAGATACATCCTGTTTGTTCTGCTTCTCTAGGGAATGTTGAGTAATATTGAGATGATGGTTTTCCTTTCAAAGATTCAGGAGAAAGATACTTCTCACAAAAACATTTCTCTGAGCTGGGCATAGTGGCCCATGGGTTTTAACTCACTGGTCAGTGTAGCAAGGTAAGCAAATCTATGATTCTGAGGCCTGCCTGGGCTATGTATCAAGTTCTAGGCTACAGAGTCTGACTAGGTCTTAAAGGTAATGAAAACAAACAAACAAACAAACAAACAAACAAACAAATGTTCTCTGTGCCCACCATGCACGACACTGAGATGAATCTGAGACTGGGACCCAGTGAGGTTCATTCCAGTGGCATTGATGGCTGAGCCCAATGTTTGAAACCCTAAGCCCCTGTATCTCAATGCCTTTCTTCTTGTAGTACAACAGCCATACATTTAATTGTCCTTCTTTACATCCTTCAAGGAGGGCACCAAGAGTTTCTCCATGGTAGTATGTTTCTACAGCAGTCAGGTAGAGCTCAGATGACTTGTAGGGGTGAATTGTGTCCTCTGAAACTGGGACCCAGAGACTGTGCTCAGCTCATTAGGTTGGAATGTTGAAATGTTTCCAGTGATTTTTTGGACATGGAGGTGTTAATAGATGCATAGGAATCATTCTGAGGAGACCAGAATGATATTTGACCAGTTCTATCATTTGCAAAACAGATAGGAGAAGATATATCTATCTATATGGGTTAAATTCAAACCTTTGTTGGTATATACTGTGCAAGTTCAAAATACTTGTTTTTTTCCTAATCAAGTTCTCAGGAACTCTTCCCTATTGCTTCATGATAGCATATGCTGAAAGCAGGGGTCTACTTTTAACATAAGGTTAAAATTTTGTTTTCAATACAGGTTAGCTGGAACTGAGGCCCGAATCTGTGCTCATCATGGTAGACAAAGTGGACATGTCTTTGGATGACATCATCAAGCTGAACCAGAGCCAGCAAGGAGCTCTAGCATGTGGCCAGGGCCGGGCGCAGGGCCTCGGCTGGGGCCAAGGCCGGCGTCGAGGCCAGGGTCACGGAAGGGCTCGATCCCAGGGTGGCCGAGGAGCAGTGCAGTCCAGCACATGGGTCAAACCGGGCTGCTGGCCTGTGAAGAACTGGCCCGCCTTCGCCCACAGCAGGAGGAACCTGCTGGCACCATACAGCAGAGTGAATCGACTTCAGGACAAGAGGCAGCATGGTCCAGTCCACAGTGCCTTCCCAGGTGGAGGCTGTGAGGAGACCAACGGGAAGCTGCTTGTGTCAAACCTGCATTTCCGAGTGTCAGATGATGATATTCAGAAACTCTTTGCTGAAATTGGGACGTTGAAAAAAGCCTCTGTGCACTATGATCTCTATGGAAGAAGTTTGGGCACAGCCTATGTGCACTTCGAACGCAAAGAAGATGCACTGAAGGCTAAGAATCAGTACAATGGTGTCCCTTTGGATGGCCGCCCTCTGAAGATCCAGCTTGTCACCTCACAGTTTGGTGTACAAGGAAGGCCTGCACAAAGCAGAAACAGAGGCTGCATGAGAACAAACCGTGGCTATGGAGGATATGGCGGTGGAGGTACCAAGAGATGGACACGTGGAGGCTACCGGGGAGCAGGTGGAGGGGCTGGCAGGAGCTCCCAGCAGCAGCTCACTGCTGAGGAGTTGGATGCACAGCTGGATGCTTATAGGGCCATGATGGACACCAGCTCAACAACCAAGCAACCCCACAAGGAACAGGACCCAGAAGCCTCATCTGAGATGCCCAAGGAGAGGCTTGGCCCCTGAACTGTGCAGACCAGGGTGCATTTGTGTTTTGCCTCTTTTTATTTCTTCCTTTTTTTTCTCTTTTGAAATAAAATCTAAAAACTCACGCAATATTTTGTTTTGTTATGGTTTTCATTGTCTTCTGACGCAAAACTCTTTTAAACTAAAATTTTTTCCGAATAATTTATTATTATTATTACTATTATTATTATTATTATTATTATTACTTGTACTGTAGGGAATTCCCGAAGATAGCTGTCTAAGAAATCTTTATCTTATGCTGGGTATATGGATGTATAATTTCGGCATTCAAATCGAAGCACGTGCTGAAAGTAAAGAATAAATATACAGAATATGTTTGAAAACTCCTTTGATCATTTTGTGGTATATTCTGATCATATTCATTGCCTTCTCCCAGTTTTCTTGGATTTTCCCCATCTTGTCACACATCCAATTTCGTGTTCTTTCTTTTCTTATTTTTATTTATTTTAATTTTTATATTGAATATTTACATTGCCAATGGTAAAACTTTTCCTGATATCCCCCCTCCACTAAGATTCCCAAACCCTTCCCCTCTTTCTTCCTCCTGCCTCCATGTATATGCCCCTCCACCCAACACACTCCCACCCCCATCACAGCCTCCCCTACACCCCGTTTACCTTTTATGGGGCCTCTGTTGAGCCTTTACATGACCAAGGACCATTCTTCCAACTGATGCCCCACAAGGCCTTCCTCTGCCACATTTTTTGGCAGCAACCGTGTGTGCCCCTTAGTTGATGGTTCAGTCCCTGGGAGTTTTGGGGGATAAATTTCACTGGTTACTCTTGGGATTATGAAATAGTTTCCCTTTGTGATAACAAAATAGTCATGTGTGCAGGGAAAAAAAAAACAACACAAGTATTCTAGGGTCATAAAGTAATAAGACATCCTTGATGACTGATTCGTGTGGTTCAAAGGCTCCTTCACACAACATTCTAGAAAACAATCTAGAATTTCTTGCTCAAATTAATATAGCTATACACTGTTCACCTGGTTGCCCTATCCCCCAAAATGGTTAACAGACATTGAACCTGTGTTTGCTCAGTGTGACTCCCAAGAACTTTCCCTTTAGCGGGGAGAGGTTTGGGTCATTTTGTTGGTGGTTTGTTTTGTTTAGTTTAGTTTTGTAACCTGGCTGTCCTTGAACTCACTCTGTAAAGGAAGCTATCCTCAACTTACACCTTTAATCCCAACTCCTGGGATTAAAGGTGTGCATTTCCAGACACAGCTTTTTAGTTTCGTTTTTGTCTTTCCTTCTGTTTTCTTTTGTTTTCTTTCTTTTCTCTGCCTTTCTTTTCTTCTCTTTCCTTTCTTGAAAATGACACTGAAAGCTGGAGTCATCTTACATCTGGGATGAACAAAGTGTATATGGTCTCTCTCCTTGACCTTCTGGCCAGTGAGCAGCTGGAAGCAGGAAACATGGCTGCTACAGAAAAATAGAACTTTTTTTTTCTTAACAAATCAAGTCATGGATCAAAATACCCAGGGACTGTGGCACACACAAAGGCAATCACTCTGGGAGTTTGAAGCCAGACTGGTCCACATAGCAAGTCCCAGGTCAGCCAGAGTCTCTGTCTCAAAAACAGACACACACACACACACACACACACACACACACACACACACTGACACAGACACAAAACCAAGCCTCCTATCACACCACCACACCGTGAGTGCAGGATAGTCCATCACAGTCTACATTTAAAAGAAATTTAAACTTACCTTTCCAAGCAAAGTTCTTCTTGGAATTTATTACAGGGTAGAATTGTCATGTTAAAGTAATTGGGTGCTTGGTACAGTCTAGGTTTCCCACTAGAAATCAAGGCTTTATGATAAGCCATATTTTTATTTTCCACGAAAGAAGGAGTTTATTTTGTTTACTGCTCATCAGTTTGACAAGGTAGAAGGAATGCATGATGCTGGTGAATGTCCACACAAAGTGGCCTGTCAGACACCACAGAATATAAGTTGATAGTCAATGAGATACCTTACATATATTTATCATATTTATGAGAATATCTTCCCTTTGACCACACACATGTTATAAATTCATCAAGTACACAAAAGGTGCAGATGGACACTCATGGAATCACTTTTATAACAGCAAACACTGGCTAATAGCTCACCAGTAATAATTATATTTCCACATTGTAGACTTCCATGGGACTACTAACATTAATATAGTCCATTACCTACATGAATGGTAAATTGGCTAAAACTGATTTTTATTTTATATTATGTTCAACACAATATCTAGTTTTACAGCAATCTCAAAAATCATGAACCTGTTATGAAGTGAACATCAATAGATAACGTCTAATATCTGTTTGTTTGTTTTGCTTTTAGTGGAGCTTAAAATCATGGCTCTTAGTATGGCACACACCCAAAATGAGAACAATGTTTAGCCATTGGAGTTCACTGTAGCAAGGCTGTCCTTCAATGGTCTACACATCACCAAAGGGTTTTTCCCTCTAGAGTAGGTAAGCTAAGAGTTGACAGTTCTATTGCACCAAGGAAGGAACTGTAGGTACAATTGTTTGGATACGGATTTCAAGCAATGGTCAAAGCTATTTGACATGAGTGATTGTCATCATTCTTAGCCCACAGACTACAGGTTACATTCATTTAAGAAATGGTGTGTGTATTAAGATGGTCTAGCCAGACGTCATTCATCAAATGCTTCAATGAACACTGGTTCCATCCAGTTTGGAAGGTTGGACAGACATTATGTGAGAGTCAGATTCGGTTTTATTGGCTGTGATGATTTTGAAAAGCATTCATCTCAGGAAAAGAGTCATTGATGAGGTCCTTGTCTTCAAAAGTGATACAATAATTATGAATATCAAGCAAAACATTTGGTCACACTCTTTGTTGTTCTTCTAGGATCCATCTTGGGAAAACAAAAAGCAAAGGAAAGGAAAAGAAAGAAAGCAAGAAGAAGGAGGAAAGGAAGCACGAGAAAGTTCGTAAGAAAACAAGCCCTCCAAAATAAAAATTTTAACAGGTGAAAATATTTGTTCAGCCAAATATCGTGCTAAGTGCCCATATTCCCAAATCCTCTGAGGGTGGGGGCTTGGGCGAGGTGACACAGACCTTTAATTCCACTATCTCATGGGTATCTCTGAGAGATTCTCACCAACTTGGTCTACCCGTGAGTTCAAGACCAGCTGGCTTACACACTAAAGACAGTCTCAAACACAGAACAAACAAACAAACAACATTGAGGGGGCAAAGACAGTCTAATAAACTCTTAGCCAGGATGTGTGAGACCAGAAAGAAACCCTCAGCCCATCTCTGAAAACAAACAGATGACTACTCTGATTTACAAACAGCTGTAATCAATGTGAATGCAGCTGGATTTAGTGAAAATCTCAAAACAGAGCACACCTCTGTTTGGGACTCTTGCTTAATGTGTCCTGGGGAGATCCACTTGTTATGCAAATCTTGAGGCAGGCAGACACACACCTTTAATCTGAATCTTGACTCAGGAGGTGGAGTCAGGATATGTGAAATCAGATTGAATCTAATCCGGGCCACACCTCCTTGTGGAAGCCTACATACAGACATGGAAGGAGGAGACTGTGCTCTTTGCCTGCTTGCTCTCACCTTGCTAGCAAGTCCATTCCTTCCCTGGGATCCCAGCATCTCTACTGAAGACCAGTTGAGACCTCCAGCCTTGTGCACTGAGTGGATTCTGGAGTCACGAACTTACCATTCAGAGCAATCCATTGGATTCAAGGGACCACAGCTTGTAAGTGATTCAAAGAAATCCCCTTTCTGTATGTCGAGATACATCCTGTTTGTTCTGCTTCTCTAGGGAATGTTGAGTAATATTGAGATGATGGTTTTCCTTTCAAAGATTCAGGAGAAAGATACTTCTCACAAAAACATTTCTCTGAGCTGGGCATAGTGGCCCATGGGTTTTATCTCACTGTTCAGTGTAGCAAGGTAAGCAAATCTATGATTCTGAGGCCTGCCTGGGCTATGTATCAAGTTCTAGGCTACAGAGTCTGACTAGGTCTTAAAGGTAATGAAAACAAACAAACAAACAAACAAACAAACAAACAAATGTTCTCTGTGCCCACCATGCACGACACTGAGATGAATCTGAGACTGGGACCCAGTGAGGTTCATTCCAGTGGCATTGATGGCTGAGCCCGATGTTTGAAACCCTAAGCCCCTGTATCTCAATGCCTTTCTTCTTGTAGTACAACAGCCATACATTTAATTGTCCTTCTTTACATCCTTCAAGGAGGGCACCAAGAGTTTCTCCATGGTAGTATGTTTCTACAGCAGTCAGGTAGAGCTCAGATGACTTGTAGGGGTGAATTGTGTCCTCTGAAACTGGGACCCAGAGACTGTGCTCAGCTCATTAGGTTGGAATGTTGAAATGTTTCCAGTGATTTTTTGGACATGGAGGTGTTAATAGATGCATAGGAATCATTCTGAGGAGACCAGAATGATATTTGACCAGTTCTATCATTTGCAAAACAGATAGGAGAAGATATATCTATCTATATGGGTTAAATTCAAACCTTTGTTGGTATATACTGTGCAAGTTCAAAATACTTGTTTTTTTCCTAATCAAGTTCTCAGGAACTCTTCCCTATTGCTTCATGATAGCATATGCTGAAAGCAGGGGTCTACTTTTAACATAAGGTTAAAATTTTGTTTTCAATACAGGTTAGCTGGAACTGAGGCCCGAATCTGTGCTCATCATGGTAGACAAAGTGGACATGTCTTTGGATGACATCATCAAGCTGAACCAGAGCCAGCAAGGAGCTCTAGCATGTGGCCAGGGCCGGGCGCAGGGCCTCGGCTGGGGCCAAGGCCGGCGTCGAGGCCAGGGTCACGGAAGGGCTCGATCCCAGGGTGGCCGAGGAGCAGTGCAGTCCAGCACATGGGTCAAACCGGGCTGCTGGCCTGTGAAGAACTGGCCCGCCTTCGCCCACAGCAGGAGGAACCTGCTGGCACCATACAGCAGAGTGAATCGACTTCAGGACAAGAGGCAGCATGGTCCAGTCCACAGTGCCTTCCCAGGTGGAGGCTGTGAGGAGACCAACGGGAAGCTGCTTGTGTCAAACCTGCATTTCCGAGTGTCAGATGATGATATTCAGAAACTCTTTGCTGAAATTGGGACGTTGAAAAAAGCCTCTGTGCACTATGATCTCTATGGAAGAAGTTTGGGCACAGCCTATGTGCACTTCGAACGCAAAGAAGATGCACTGAAGGCTAAGAATCAGTACAATGGTGTCCCTTTGGATGGCCGCCCTCTGAAGATCCAGCTTGTCACCTCACAGTTTGGTGTACAAGGAAGGCCTGCACAAAGCAGAAACAGAGGCTGCATGAGAACAAACCGTGGCTATGGAGGATATGGCGGTGGAGGTACCAAGAGATGGACACGTGGAGGCTACCGGGGAGCAGGTGGAGGGGCTGGCAGGAGCTCCCAGCAGCAGCTCACTGCTGAGGAGTTGGATGCACAGCTGGATGCTTATAGGGCCATGATGGACACCAGCTCAACAACCAAGCAACCCCACAAGGAACAGGACCCAGAAGCCTCATCTGAGATGCCCAAGGAGAGGCTTGGCCCCTGAACTGTGCAGACCAGGGTGCATTTGTGTTTTGCCTCTTTTTATTTCTTCCTTTTTTTTCTCTTTTGAAATAAAATCTAAAAACTCACACAATATTTTGTTTTGTTATGGTTTTCATTGTCTTCTGACGCAAAACTCTTTTAAACTAAAATTTTTTCCGAATAATTTATTATTATTATTACTATTATTATTATTATTATTATTATTACTTGTACTGTAGGGAATTCCCGAAGATAGCTGTCTAAGAAATCTTTATCTTATGCTGGGTATATGGATGTATAATTTCGGCATTCAAATCGAAGCACGTGCTGAAAGTAAAGAATAAATATACAGAATATGTTTGAAAACTCCTTTGATCATTTTGTGGTATATTCTGATCATATTCATTGCCTTCTCCCAGTTTTCTTGGATTTTCCCCATCTTGTCACACATCCAATTTCGTGTTCTTTCTTTTCTTATTTTTATTTATTTTAATTTTTATATTGAATATTTACATTGCCAATGGTAAAACTTTTCCTGATATCCCCCCTCCACTAAGATTCCCAAACCCTTCCCCTCTTTCTTCCTCCTGCCTCCATGTATATGCCCCTCCACCCAACACACTCCCACCCCAATCACAGCCTCCCCTACACCCCGTTTACCTTTTATGGGGCCTCTGTTGAGCCTTTACATGACCAAGGACCATTCTTCCAACTGATGCCCCACAAGGCCTTCCTCTGCCACATTTTTTGGCCGGAACCATGTGTGCCCCTTAGTTGATGGTTCAGTCCCTGGGAGTTTTGGGGGATAAATTTCACTGGTTACTCTTGGGATTATGAAATAGTTTCCCTTTGTGATAACAAAATAGTCATGTGTGCAGGGAAAAAAAAACAACACAAGTATTCTAGGGTCATAAAGTAATAAGACATCCTTGATGACTGATTCGTGTGGTTCAAAGGCTCCTTCACACAACATTCTAGAAAACAATCTAGAATTTCTTGCTCAAATTAATATAGCTATACACTGTTCACCTGGTTGCCCTATCCCCCAAAATGGTTAACAGACATTGAACCTGTGTTTGCTCAGTGTGACTCCCAAGAACTTTCCCTTTAGCGGGGAGAGGTTTGGGTCATTTTGTTGGTGGTTTGTTTTGTTTAGTTTAGTTTTGTAACCTGGCTGTCCTTGAACTCACTCTGTAAAGGAAGCTATCCTCAACTTACACCTTTAATCCCAACTCCTGGGATTAAAGGTGTGCATTTCCAGACACAGCTTTTTAGTTTCGTTTTTGTCTTTCCTTCTGTTTTCTTTTGTTTTCTTTCTTTTCTCTGCCTTTCTTTTCTTCTCTTTCCTTTCTTGAAAATGACACTGAAAGCTGGAGTCATCTTACATCTGGGATGAACAAAGTGTATATGGTCTCTCTCCTTGACCTTCTGGCCAGTGAGCAGCTGGAAGCAGGAAACATGGCTGCTACAGAAAAATAGAACTTTTTTTTTCTTAACAAATCAAGTCATGGATCAAAATACCCAGGGACTGTGGCACACACAAAGGCAATCACTCTGGGAGTTTGAAGCCAGACTGGTCCACATAGCAAGTCCCAGGTCAGCCAGAGTCTCTGTCTCAAAAACAGACACACACACACACACACACACACACACACACACACTGACACAGACACAAAACCAAGCCTCCTATCACACCACCACACCGTGAGTGCAGGATAGTCCATCACAGTCTACATTTAAAAGAAATTTAAACTTACCTTTCCAAGCAAAGTTCTTCTTGGAATTTATTACAGGGTAGAATTGTCATGTTAAAGTAATTGGGTGCTTGGTACAGTCTAGGTTTCCCACTAGAAATCAAGGCTTTATGATAAGCCATATTTTTATTTTCCACGAAAGAAGGAGTTTATTTTGTTTACTGCTCATCAGTTTGACAAGGTAGAAGGAATGCATGATGCTGGTGAATGTCCACACAAAGTGGCCTGTCAGACACCACAGAATATAAGTTGATAGTCAATGAGATACCTTACATATATTTATCATATTTATGAGAATATCTTCCCTTTGACCACACACATGTTATAAATTCATCAAGTACACAAAAGGTGCAGATGGACACTCATGGAATCACTTTTATAACAGCAAACACTGGCTAATAGCTCACCAGTAATAATTATATTTCCACATTGTAGACTTCCATGGGACTACTAACATTAATATAGTCCATTACCTACATGAATGGTAAATTGGCTAAAACTGATTTTTATTTTATATTATGTTCAACACAATATCTAGTTTTACAGCAATCTCAAAAATCATGAACCTGTTATGAAGTGAACATCAATAGATAACGTCTAATATCTGTTTGTTTGTTTTGCTTTTAGTGGAGCTTAAAATCATGGCTCTTAGTATGGCACACACCCAAAATGAGAACAATGTTTAGCCATTGGAGTTCACTGTAGCAAGGCTGTCCTTCAATGGTCTACACATCACCAAAGGGTTTTTCCCTCTAGAGTAGGTAAGCTAAGAGTTGACAGTTCTATTGCACCAAGGAAGGAACTGTAGGTACAATTGTTTGGATACGGATTTCAAGCAATGGTCAAAGCTATTTGACATGAGTGATTGTCATCATTCTTAGCCCACAGACTACAGGTTACATTCATTTAAGAAATGGTGTGTGTATTAAGATGGTCTAGCCAGACGTCATTCATCAAATGCTTCAATGAACACTGGTTCCATCCAGTTTGGAAGGTTGGACAGACATTATGTGAGAGTCAGATTCGGTTTTATTGGCTGTGATGATTTTGAAAAGCATTCATCTCAGGAAAAGAGTCATTGATGAGGTCCTTGTCTTCAAAAGTGATACAATAATTATGAATATCAAGCAAAACATTTGGTCACACTCTTTGTTGTTCTTCTAGGATCCATCTTGGGAAAACAAAAAGCAAAGGAAAGGAAAAGAAAGAAAGCAAGAAGAAGGAGGAAAGGAAGCACGAGAAAGTTCGTAAGAAAACAAGCCCTCCAAAATAAAAATTTTAACAGGTGAAAATATTTGTTCAGCCAAATATCGTGCTAAGTGCCCATATTCCCAAATCCTCTGAGGGTGGGGGCTTGGGCGAGGTGACACAGACCTTTAATTCCACTATCTCATGGGTATCTCTGAGAGATTCTCACCAACTTGGTCTACCCGTGAGTTCAAGACCAGCTGGCTTACACACTAAAGACAGTCTCAAACACAGAACAAACAAACAAACAACATTGAGGGGGCAAAGACAGTCTAATAAACTCTTAGCCAGGATGTGTGAGACCAGAAAGAAACCCTCAGCCCATCTCTGAAAACAAACAGATGACTACTCTGATTTACAAACAGCTGTAATCAATGTGAATGCAGCTGGATTTAGTGAAAATCTCAAAACAGAGCACACCTCTGTTTGGGACTCTTGCTTAATGTGTCCTGGGGAGATCCACTTGTTATGCAAATCTTGAGGCAGGCAGACACACACCTTTAATCTGAATCTTGACTCAGGAGGTGGAGTCAGGATATGTGAAATCAGATTGAATCTAATCCGGGCCACACCTCCTTGTGGAAGCCTACATACAGACATGGAAGGAGGAGACTGTGCTCTTTGCCTGCTTGCTCTCACCTTGCTAGCAAGTCCATTCCTTCCCTGGGATCCCAGCATCTCTACTGAAGACCAGTTGAGACCTCCAGCCTTGTGCACTGAGTGGATTCTGGAGTCACGAACTTACCATTCAGAGCAATCCATTGGATTCAAGGGACCACAGCTTGTAAGTGATTCAAAGAAATCCCCTTTCTGTATGTCGAGATACATCCTGTTTGTTCTGCTTCTCTAGGGAATGTTGAGTAATATTGAGATGATGGTTTTCCTTTCAAAGATTCAGGAGAAAGATACTTCTCACAAAAACATTTCTCTGAGCTGGGCATAGTGGCCCATGGGTTTTATCTCACTGTTCAGTGTAGCAAGGTAAGCAAATCTATGATTCTGAGGCCTGCCTGGGCTATGTATCAAGTTCTAGGCTACAGAGTCTGACTAGGTCTTAAAGGTAATGAAAACAAACAAACAAACAAACAAACAAACAAACAAATGTTCTCTGTGCCCACCATGCACGACACTGAGATGAATCTGAGACTGGGACCCAGTGAGGTTCATTCCAGTGGCATTGATGGCTGAGCCCGATGTTTGAAACCCTAAGCCCCTGTATCTCAATGCCTTTCTTCTTGTAGTACAACAGCCATACATTTAATTGTCCTTCTTTACATCCTTCAAGGAGGGCACCAAGAGTTTCTCCATGGTAGTATGTTTCTACAGCAGTCAGGTAGAGCTCAGATGACTTGTAGGGGTGAATTGTGTCCTCTGAAACTGGGACCCAGAGACTGTGCTCAGCTCATTAGGTTGGAATGTTGAAATGTTTCCAGTGATTTTTTGGACATGGAGGTGTTAATAGATGCATAGGAATCATTCTGAGGAGACCAGAATGATATTTGACCAGTTCTATCATTTGCAAAACAGATAGGAGAAGATATATCTATCTATATGGGTTAAATTCAAACCTTTGTTGGTATATACTGTGCAAGTTCAAAATACTTGTTTTTTTCCTAATCAAGTTCTCAGGAACTCTTCCCTATTGCTTCATGATAGCATATGCTGAAAGCAGGGGTCTACTTTTAACATAAGGTTAAAATTTTGTTTTCAATACAGGTTAGCTGGAACTGAGGCCCGAATCTGTGCTCATCATGGTAGACAAAGTGGACATGTCTTTGGATGACATCATCAAGCTGAACCAGAGCCAGCAAGGAGCTCTAGCATGTGGCCAGGGCCGGGCGCAGGGCCTCGGCTGGGGCCAAGGCCGGCGTCGAGGCCAGGGTCACGGAAGGGCTCGATCCCAGGGTGGCCGAGGAGCAGTGCAGTCCAGCACATGGGTCAAACCGGGCTGCTGGCCTGTGAAGAACTGGCCCGCCTTCGCCCACAGCAGGAGGAACCTGCTGGCACCATACAGCAGAGTGAATCGACTTCAGGACAAGAGGCAGCATGGTCCAGTCCACAGTGCCTTCCCAGGTGGAGGCTGTGAGGAGACCAACGGGAAGCTGCTTGTGTCAAACCTGCATTTCCGAGTGTCAGATGATGATATTCAGAAACTCTTTGCTGAAATTGGGACGTTGAAAAAAGCCTCTGTGCACTATGATCTCTATGGAAGAAGTTTGGGCACAGCCTATGTGCACTTCGAACGCAAAGAAGATGCACTGAAGGCTAAGAATCAGTACAATGGTGTCCCTTTGGATGGCCGCCCTCTGAAGATCCAGCTTGTCACCTCACAGTTTGGTGTACAAGGAAGGCCTGCACAAAGCAGAAACAGAGGCTGCATGAGAACAAACCGTGGCTATGGAGGATATGGCGGTGGAGGTACCAAGAGATGGACACGTGGAGGCTACCGGGGAGCAGGTGGAGGGGCTGGCAGGAGCTCCCAGCAGCAGCTCACTGCTGAGGAGTTGGATGCACAGCTGGATGCTTATAGGGCCATGATGGACACCAGCTCAACAACCAAGCAACCCCACAAGGAACAGGACCCAGAAGCCTCATCTGAGATGCCCAAGGAGAGGCTTGGCCCCTGAACTGTGCAGACCAGGGTGCATTTGTGTTTTGCCTCTTTTTATTTCTTCCTTTTTTTTCTCTTTTGAAATAAAATCTAAAAACTCACACAATATTTTGTTTTGTTATGGTTTTCATTGTCTTCTGACGCAAAACTCTTTTAAACTAAAATTTTTTCCGAATAATTTATTATTATTATTACTATTATTATTATTATTATTATTATTACTTGTACTGTAGGGAATTCCCGAAGATAGCTGTCTAAGAAATCTTTATCTTATGCTGGGTATATGGATGTATAATTTCGGCATTCAAATCGAAGCACGTGCTGAAAGTAAAGAATAAATATACAGAATATGTTTGAAAACTCCTTTGATCATTTTGTGGTATATTCTGATCATATTCATTGCCTTCTCCCAGTTTTCTTGGATTTTCCCCATCTTGTCACACATCCAATTTCGTGTTCTTTCTTTTCTTATTTTTATTTATTTTAATTTTTATATTGAATATTTACATTGCCAATGGTAAAACTTTTCCTGATATCCCCCCTCCACTAAGATTCCCAAACCCTTCCCCTCTTTCTTCCTCCTGCCTCCATGTATATGCCCCTCCACCCAACACACTCCCACCCCCATCACAGCCTCCCCTACACCCCGTTTACCTTTTATGGGGCCTCTGTTGAGCCTTTACATGACCAAGGACCATTCTTCCAACTGATGCCCCACAAGGCCTTCCTCTGCCACATTTTTTGGCCGGAACCATGTGTGCCCCTTAGTTGATGGTTCAGTCCCTGGGAGTTTTGGGGGATAAATTTCACTGGTTACTCTTGGGATTATGAAATAGTTTCCCTTTGTGATAACAAAATAGTCATGTGTGCAGGGAAAAAAAAACAACACAAGTATTCTAGGGTCATAAAGTAATAAGACATCCTTGATGACTGATTCGTGTGGTTCAAAGGCTCCTTCACACAACATTCTAGAAAACAATCTAGAATTTCTTGCTCAAATTAATATAGCTATACACTGTTCACCTGGTTGCCCTATCCCCCAAAATGGTTAACAGACATTGAACCTGTGTTTGCTCAGTGTGACTCCCAAGAACTTTCCCTTTAGCGGGGAGAGGTTTGGGTCATTTTGTTGGTGGTTTGTTTTGTTTAGTTTAGTTTTGTAACCTGGCTGTCCTTGAACTCACTCTGTAAAGGAAGCTATCCTCAACTTACACCTTTAATCCCAACTCCTGGGATTAAAGGTGTGCATTTCCAGACACAGCTTTTTAGTTTCGTTTTTGTCTTTCCTTCTGTTTTCTTTTGTTTTCTTTCTTTTCTCTGCCTTTCTTTTCTTCTCTTTCCTTTCTTGAAAATGACACTGAAAGCTGGAGTCATCTTACATCTGGGATGAACAAAGTGTATATGGTCTCTCTCCTTGACCTTCTGGCCAGTGAGCAGCTGGAAGCAGGAAACATGGCTGCTACAGAAAAATAGAACTTTTTTTTTCTTAACAAATCAAGTCATGGATCAAAATACCCAGGGACTGTGGCACACACAAAGGCAATCACTCTGGGAGTTTGAAGCCAGACTGGTCCACATAGCAAGTCCCAGGTCAGCCAGAGTCTCTGTCTCAAAAACAGACACACACACACACACACACACACACACACACACACACACTGACACAGACACAAAACCAAGCCTCCTATCACACCACCACACCGTGAGTGCAGGATAGTCCATCACAGTCTACATTTAAAAGAAATTTAAACTTACCTTTCCAAGCAAAGTTCTTCTTGGAATTTATTACAGGGTAGAATTGTCATGTTAAAGTAATTGGGTGCTTGGTACAGTCTAGGTTTCCCACTAGAAATCAAGGCTTTATGATAAGCCATATTTTTATTTTCCACGAAAGAAGGAGTTTATTTTGTTTACTGCTCATCAGTTTGACAAGGTAGAAGGAATGCATGATGCTGGTGAATGTCCACACAAAGTGGCCTGTCAGACACCACAGAATATAAGTTGATAGTCAATGAGATACCTTACATATATTTATCATATTTATGAGAATATCTTCCCTTTGACCACACACATGTTATAAATTCATCAAGTACACAAAAGGTGCAGATGGACACTCATGGAATCACTTTTATAACAGCAAACACTGGCTAATAGCTCACCAGTAATAATTATATTTCCACATTGTAGACTTCCATGGGACTACTAACATTAATATAGTCCATTACCTACATGAATGGTAAATTGGCTAAAACTGATTTTTATTTTATATTATGTTCAACACAATATCTAGTTTTACAGCAATCTCAAAAATCATGAACCTGTTATGAAGTGAACATCAATAGATAACGTCTAATATCTGTTTGTTTGTTTTGCTTTTAGTGGAGCTTAAAATCATGGCTCTTAGTATGGCACACACCCAAAATGAGAACAATGTTTAGCCATTGGAGTTCACTGTAGCAAGGCTGTCCTTCAATGGTCTACACATCACCAAAGGGTTTTTCCCTCTAGAGTAGGTAAGCTAAGAGTTGACAGTTCTATTGCACCAAGGAAGGAACTGTAGGTACAATTGTTTGGATACGGATTTCAAGCAATGGTCAAAGCTATTTGACATGAGTGATTGTCATCATTCTTAGCCCACAGACTACAGGTTACATTCATTTAAGAAATGGTGTGTGTATTAAGATGGTCTAGCCAGACGTCATTCATCAAATGCTTCAATGAACACTGGTTCCATCCAGTTTGGAAGGTTGGACAGACATTATGTGAGAGTCAGATTCGGTTTTATTGGCTGTGATGATTTTGAAAAGCATTCATCTCAGGAAAAGAGTCATTGATGAGGTCCTTGTCTTCAAAAGTGATACAATAATTATGAATATCAAGCAAAACATTTGGTCACACTCTTTGTTGTTCTTCTAGGATCCATCTTGGGAAAACAAAAAGCAAAGGAAAGGAAAAGAAAGAAAGCAAGAAGAAGGAGGAAAGGAAGCACGAGAAAGTTCGTAAGAAAACAAGCCCTCCAAAATAAAAATTTTAACAGGTGAAAATATTTGTTCAGCCAAATATCGTGCTAAGTGCCCATATTCCCAAATCCTCTGAGGGTGGGGGCTTGGGCGAGGTGACACAGACCTTTAATTCCACTATCTCATGGGTATCTCTGAGAGATTCTCACCAACTTGGTCTACCCGTGAGTTCAAGACCAGCTGGCTTACACACTAAAGACAGTCTCAAACACAGAACAAACAAACAAACAACATTGAGGGGGCAAAGACAGTCTAATAAACTCTTAGCCAGGATGTGTGAGACCAGAAAGAAACCCTCAGCCCATCTCTGAAAACAAACAGATGACTACTCTGATTTACAAACAGCTGTAATCAATGTGAATGCAGCTGGATTTAGTGAAAATCTCAAAACAGAGCACACCTCTGTTTGGGACTCTTGCTTAATGTGTCCTGGGGAGATCCACTTGTTATGCAAATCTTGAGGCAGGCAGACACACACCTTTAATCTGAATCTTGACTCAGGAGGTGGAGTCAGGATATGTGAAATCAGATTGAATCTAATCCGGGCCACACCTCCTTGTGGAAGCCTACATACAGACATGGAAGGAGGAGACTGTGCTCTTTGCCTGCTTGCTCTCACCTTGCTAGCAAGTCCATTCCTTCCCTGGGATCCCAGCATCTCTACTGAAGACCAGTTGAGACCTCCAGCCTTGTGCACTGAGTGGATTCTGGAGTCACGAACTTACCATTCAGAGCAATCCATTGGATTCAAGGGACCACAGCTTGTAAGTGATTCAAAGAAATCCCCTTTCTGTATGTCGAGATACATCCTGTTTGTTCTGCTTCTCTAGGGAATGTTGAGTAATATTGAGATGATGGTTTTCCTTTCAAAGATTCAGGAGAAAGATACTTCTCACAAAAACATTTCTCTGAGCTGGGCATAGTGGCCCATGGGTTTTAACTCACTGGTCAGTGTAGCAAGGTAAGCAAATCTATGATTCTGAGGCCTGCCTGGGCTATGTATCAAGTTCTAGGCTACAGAGTCTGACTAGGTCTTAAAGGTAACGAAAACAAACAAACAAACAAACAAACAAACAAACAAATGTTCTCTGTGCCCACCATGCACGACACTGAGATGAATCTGAGACTGGGACCCAGTGAGGTTCATTCCAGTGGCATTGATGGCTGAGCCCGATGTTTGAAACCCTAAGCCCCTGTATCTCAATGCCTTTCTTCTTGTAGTACAACAGCCATACATTTAATTGTCCTTCTTTACATCCTTCAAGGAGGGCACCAAGAGTTTCTCCATGGTAGTATGTTTCTACAGCAGTCAGGTAGAGCTCAGATGACTTGTAGGGGTGAATTGTGTCCTCTGAAACTGGGACCCAGAGACTGTGCTCAGCTCATTAGGTTGGAATGTTGAAATGTTTCCAGTGATTTTTTGGACATGGAGGTGTTAATAGATGCATAGGAATCATTCTGAGGAGACCAGAATGATATTTGACCAGTTCTATCATTTGCAAAACAGATAGGAGAAGATATATCTATCTATATGGGTTAAATTCAAACCTTTGTTGGTATATACTGTGCAAGTTCAAAATACTTGTTTTTTTCCTAATCAAGTTCTCAGGAACTCTTCCCTATTGCTTCATGATAGCATATGCTGAAAGCAGGGGTCTACTTTTAACATAAGGTTAAAATTTTGTTTTCAATACAGGTTAGCTGGAACTGAGGCCCGAATCTGTGCTCATCATGGTAGACAAAGTGGACATGTCTTTGGATGACATCATCAAGCTGAACCAGAGCCAGCAAGGAGCTCTAGCATGTGGCCAGGGCCGGGCGCAGGGCCTCGGCTGGGGCCAAGGCCGGCGTCGAGGCCAGGGTCACGGAAGGGCTCGATCCCAGGGTGGCCGAGGAGCAGTGCAGTCCAGCACATGGGTCAAACCGGGCTGCTGGCCTGTGAAGAACTGGCCCGCCTTCGCCCACAGCAGGAGGAACCTGCTGGCACCATACAGCAGAGTGAATCGACTTCAGGACAAGAGGCAGCATGGTCCAGTCCACAGTGCCTTCCCAGGTGGAGGCTGTGAGGAGACCAACGGGAAGCTGCTTGTGTCAAACCTGCATTTCCGAGTGTCAGATGATGATATTCAGAAACTCTTTGCTGAAATTGGGACGTTGAAAAAAGCCTCTGTGCACTATGATCTCTCTGGAAGAAGTTTGGGCACAGCCTATGTGCACTTCGAACGCAAAGAAGATGCACTGAAGGCTAAGAATCAGTACAATGGTGTCCCTTTGGATGGCCGCCCTCTGAAGATCCAGCTTGTCACCTCACAGTTTGGTGTACAAGGAAGGCCTGCACAAAGCAGAAACAGAGGCTGCATGAGAACAAACCGTGGCTATGGAGGATATGGCGGTGGAGGTACCAAGAGATGGACACGTGGAGGCTACCGGGGAGCAGGTGGAGGGGCTGGCAGGAGCTCCCAGCAGCAGCTCACTGCTGAGGAGTTGGATGCACAGCTGGATGCTTATAGGGCCATGATGGACACCAGCTCAACAACCAAGCAACCCCACAAGGAACAGGACCCAGAAGCCTCATCTGAGATGCCCAAGGAGAGGCTTGGCCCCTGAACTGTGCAGACCAGGGTGCATTTGTGTTTTGCCTCTTTTTATTTCTTCCTTTTTTTTCTCTTTTGAAATAAAATCTAAAAACTCACGCAATATTTTGTTTTGTTATGGTTTTCATTGTCTTCTGACGCAAAACTCTTTTAAACTAAAATTTTTTCCGAATAATTTATTATTATTATTATTATTATTATTATTATTACTTGTACTGTAGGGAATTCCCGAAGATAGCTGTCTAAGAAATCTTTATCTTATGCTGGGTATATGGATGTATAATTTCGGCATTCAAATCGAAGCACGTGCTGAAAGTAAAGAATAAATATACAGAATATGTTTGAAAACTCCTTTGATCATTTTGTGGTATATTCTGATCATATTCATTGCCTTCTCCCAGTTTTCTTGGATTTTCCCCATCTTGTCACACATCCAATTTCGTGTTCTTTCTTTTCTTATTTTTATTTATTTTAATTTTTATATTGAATATTTACATTGCCAATGGTAAAACTTTTCCTGATATCCCCCCTCCACTAAGATTCCCAAACCCTTCCCCTCTTTCTTCCTCCTGCCTCCATGTATATGCCCCTCCACCCAACACACTCCCACCCCCATCACAGCCTCCCCTACACCCCGTTTACCTTTTATGGGGCCTCTGTTGAGCCTTTACATGACCAAGGACCATTCTTCCAACTGATGCCCCACAAGGCCTTCCTCTGCCACATTTTTTGGCAGCAACCATGTGTGCCCCTTAGTTGATGGTTCAGTCCCTGGGAGTTTTGGGGGATAAATTTCACTGGTTACTCTTGGGATTATGAAATAGTTTCCCTTTGTGATAACAAAATAGTCATGTGTGCAGGGAAAAAAAAAAACAACACAAGTATTCTAGGGTCATAAAGTAATAAGACATCCTTGATGACTGATTCGTGTGGTTCAAAGGCTCCTTCACACAACATTCTAGAAAACAATCTAGAATTTCTTGCTCAAATTAATATAGCTATACACTGTTCACCTGGTTGCCCTATCCCCCAAAATGGTTAACAGACATTGAACCTGTGTTTGCTCAGTGTGACTCCCAAGAACTTTCCCTTTAGCGGGGAGAGGTTTGGGTCATTTTGTTGGTGGTTTGTTTTGTTTAGTTTAGTTTTGTAACCTGGCTGTCCTTGAACTCACTCTGTAAAGGAAGCTATCCTCAACTTACACCTTTAATCCCAACTGCTGGGATTAAAGGTGTGCATTTACAGACACAGCTTTTTAGTTTAGTTTTTGTCTTTCCTTCTGTTTTCTTTTGTTTTCTTTCTTTTCTCTGCCTTTCTTTTCTTCTCTTTCCTTTCTTGAAAATGACACTGAAAGCTGGAGTCATCTTACATCTGGGATGAACAAAGTGTATATGGTCTCTCTCCTTGACCTTCTGGCCAGTGAGCAGCTGGAAGCAGGAAACATGGCTGCTACAGAAAAATAGAACTTTTTTTTTCTTAACAAATCAAGTCATGGATCAAAATACCCAGGGACTGTGGCACACACAAAGGCAATCACTCTGGGAGTTTGAAGCCAGACTGGTCCACATAGCAAGTCCCAGGTCAGCCAGAGTCTCTGTCTCAAAAACAGACACACACACACACACACACACACACACACACACACACTGACACAGACACAAAACCAAGCCTCCTATCACACCACCACACCGTGAGTGCAGGATAGTCCATCACAGTCTACATTTAAAAGAAATTTAAACTTACCTTTCCAAGCAAAGTTCTTCTTGGAATTTATTACAGGGTAGAATTGTCATGTTAAAGTAATTGGGTGCTTGGTACAGTCTAGGTTTCCCACTAGAAATCAAGGCTTTATGATAAGCCATATTTTTATTTTCCACGAAAGAAGGAGTTTATTTTGTTTACTGCTCATCAGTTTGACAAGGTAGAAGGAATGCATGATGCTGGTGAATGTCCACACAAAGTGGCCTGTCAGACACCACAGAATATAAGTTGATAGTCAATGAGATACCTTACATATATTTATCATATTTATGAGAATATCTTCCCTTTGACCACACACATGTTATAAATTCATCAAGTACACAAAAGGTGCAGATGGACACTCATGGAATCACTTTTATAACAGCAAACACTGGCTAATAGCTCACCAGTAATAATTATATTTCCACATTGTAGACTTCCATGGGACTACTAACATTAATATAGTCCATTACCTACATGAATGGTAAATTGGCTAAAACTGATTTTTATTTTATATTATGTTCAACACAATATCTAGTTTTACAGCAATCTCAAAAATCATGAACCTGTTATGAAGTGAACATCAATAGATAACGTCTAATATCTGTTTGTTTGTTTTGCTTTTAGTGGAGCTTAAAATCATGGCTCTTAGTATGGCACACACCCAAAATGAGAACAATGTTTAGCCATTGGAGTTCACTGTAGCAAGGCTGTCCTTCAATGGTCTACACATCACCAAAGGGTTTTTCCCTCTAGAGTAGGTAAGCTAAGAGTTGACAGTTCTATTGCACCAAGGAAGGAACTGTAGGTACAATTGTTTGGATACGGATTTCAAGCAATGGTCAAAGCTATTTGACATGAGTGATTGTCATCATTCTTAGCCCACAGACTACAGGTTACATTCATTTAAGAAATGGTGTGTGTATTAAGATGGTCTAGCCAGACGTCATTCATCAAATGCTTCAATGAACACTGGTTCCATCCAGTTTGGAAGGTTGGACAGACATTATGTGAGAGTCAGATTCGGTTTTATTGGCTGTGATGATTTTGAAAAGCATTCATCTCAGGAAAAGAGTCATTGATGAGGTCCTTGTCTTCAAAAGTGATACAATAATTATGAATATCAAGCAAAACATTTGGTCACACTCTTTGTTGTTCTTCTAGGATCCATCTTGGGAAAACAAAAAGCAAAGGAAAGGAAAAGAAAGAAAGCAAGAAGAAGGAGGAAAGGAAGCACGAGAAAGTTCGTAAGAAAACAAGCCCTCCAAAATAAAAATTTTAACAGGTGAAAATATTTGTTCAGCCAAATATCGTGCTAAGTGCCCATATTCCCAAATCCTCTGAGGGTGGGGGCTTGGGCGAGGTGACACAGACCTTTAATTCCACTATCTCATGGGTATCTCTGAGAGATTCTCACCAACTTGGTCTACCCGTGAGTTCAAGACCAGCTGGCTTACACACTAAAGACAGTCTCAAACACAGAACAAACAAACAAACAACATTGAGGGGGCAAAGACAGTCTAATAAACTCTTAGCCAGGATGTGTGAGACCAGAAAGAAACCCTCAGCCCATCTCTGAAAACAAACAGATGACTACTCTGATTTACAAACAGCTGTAATCAATGTGAATGCAGCTGGATTTAGTGAAAATCTCAAAACAGAGCACACCTCTGTTTGGGACTCTTGCTTAATGTGTCCTGGGGAGATCCACTTGTTATGCAAATCTTGAGGCAGGCAGACACACACCTTTAATCTGAATCTTGACTCAGGAGGTGGAGTCAGGATATGTGAAATCAGATTGAATCTAATCCGGGCCACACCTCCTTGTGGAAGCCTACATACAGACATGGAAGGAGGAGACTGTGCTCTTTGCCTGCTTGCTCTCACCTTGCTAGCAAGTCCATTCCTTCCCTGGGATCCCAGCATCTCTACTGAAGACCAGTTGAGACCTCCAGCCTTGTGCACTGAGTGGATTCTGGAGTCACGAACTTACCATTCAGAGCAATCCATTGGATTCAAGGGACCACAGCTTGTAAGTGATTCAAAGAAATCCCCTTTCTGTATGTCGAGATACATCCTGTTTGTTCTGCTTCTCTAGGGAATGTTGAGTAATATTGAGATGATGGTTTTCCTTTCAAAGATTCAGGAGAAAGATACTTCTCACAAAAACATTTCTCTGAGCTGGGCATAGTGGCCCATGGGTTTTAACTCACTGGTCAGTATAGCAAGGTAAGCAAATCTATGATTCTGAGGCCTGCCTGGGCTATGTATCAAGTTCTAGGCTACAGAGTCTGACTAGGTCTTAAAGGTAACGAAAACAAACAAACAAACAAACAAACAAACAAACAAATGTTCTCTGTGCCCACCATGCACGACACTGAGATGAATCTGAGACTGGGACCCAGTGAGGTTCATTCCAGTGGCATTGATGGCTGAGCCCAATGTTTGAAACCCTAAGCCCCTGTATCTCAATGCCTTTCTTCTTGTAGTACAACAGCCATACATTTAATTGTCCTTCTTTACATCCTTCAAGGAGGGCACCAAGAGTTTCTCCATGGTAGTATGTTTCTACAGCAGTCAGGTAGAGCTCAGATGACTTGTAGGGGTGAATTGTGTCCTCTGAAACTGGGACCCAGAGACTGTGCTCAGCTCATTAGGTTGGAATGTTGAAATGTTTCCAGTGATTTTTTGGACATGGAGGTGTTAATAGATGCATAGGAATCATTCTGAGGAGACCAGAATGATATTTGACCAGTTCTATCATTTGCAAAACAGATAGGAGAAGATATATCTATCTATATGGGTTAAATTCAAACCTTTGTTGGTATATACTGAGCAAGTTCAAAATACTTGTTTTTTTCCTAATCAAGTTCTCAGGAACTCTTCCCTATTGCTTCATGATAGCATATGCTGAAAGCAGGGGTCTACTTTTAACATAAGGTTAAAATTTTGTTTTCAATACAGGTTAGCTGGAACTGAGGCCCGAATCTGTGCTCATCATGGTAGACAAAGTGGACATGTCTTTGGATGACATCATCAAGCTGAACCAGAGCCAGCAAGGAGCTCTAGCATGTGGCCAGGGCCGGGCGCAGGGCCTCGGCTGGGGCCAAGGCCGGCGTCGAGGCCAGGGTCACGGAAGGGCTCGATCCCAGGGTGGCCGAGGAGCAGTGCAGTCCAGCACATGGGTCAAACCGGGCTGCTGGCCTGTGAAGAACTGGCCCGCCTTCGCCCACAGCAGGAGGAACCTGCTGGCACCATACAGCAGAGTGAATCGACTTCAGGACAAGAGGCAGCATGGTCCAGTCCACAGTGCCTTCCCAGGTGGAGGCTGTGAGGAGACCAACGGGAAGCTGCTTGTGTCAAACCTGCATTTCCGAGTGTCAGATGATGATATTCAGAAACTCTTTGCTGAAATTGGGACGTTGAAAAAAGCCTCTGTGCACTATGATCTCTCTGGAAGAAGTTTGGGCACAGCCTATGTGCACTTCGAACGCAAAGAAGATGCACTGAAGGCTAAGAATCAGTACAATGGTGTCCCTTTGGATGGCCGCCCTCTGAAGATCCAGCTTGTCACCTCACAGTTTGGTGTACAAGGAAGGCCTGCACAAAGCAGAAACAGAGGCTGCATGAGAACAAACCGTGGCTATGGAGGATATGGCGGTGGAGGTACCAAGAGATGGACACGTGGAGGCTACCGGGGAGCAGGTGGAGGGGCTGGCAGGAGCTCCCAGCAGCAGCTCACTGCTGAGGAGTTGGATGCACAGCTGGATGCTTATAGGGCCATGATGGACACCAGCTCAACAACCAAGCAACCCCACAAGGAACAGGACCCAGAAGCCTCATCTGAGATGCCCAAGGAGAGGCTTGGCCCCTGAACTGTGCAGACCAGGGTGCATTTGTGTTTTGCCTCTTTTTATTTCTTCCTTTTTTTTCTCTTTTGAAATAAAATCTAAAAACTCACGCAATATTTTGTTTTGTTATGGTTTTCATTGTCTTCTGACGCAAAACTCTTTTAAACTAAAATTTTTTCCGAATAATTTATTATTATTATTACTATTACTATTATTATTATTATTATTATTATTATTATTTGTACTGTAGGGAATTCCCGTAGATAGCTGTCTAAGAAATTTTTATCTTATGCTGGGTATATGGATGTATAATTTCGGCATTCAAATTGAAGCACGTGCTGAAAGTAAAGAATAAATATACAGAATATGTTTGAAAACTCCTTTGATCATTTTGTGGTATATTCTGATCATATTCATTGCCTTCTCCCAGTTTTCTTGGATTTTCCCCATCTTGTCACACATCCAATTTCGTGTTCTTTCTTTTCTTATTTTTATTTATTTTAATTTTTATATTGAATATTTACATTGCCAATGGTAAAACTTTTCCTGATATCCCCCCTCCACTAAGATTCCCAAACCCTTCCCCTCTTTCTTCCTCCTGCCTCCATGTATATGCCCCTCCACCCAACACACTCCCACCCCCATCACAGCCTCCCCTACACCCCGTTTACCTTTTATGGGGCCTCTGTTGAGCCTTTACATGACCAAGGACCATTCTTCCAACTGATGCCCCACAAGGCCTTCCTCTGCCACATTTTTTGGCAGCAACCATGTGTGCCCCTTAGTTGATGGTTCAGTCCCTGGGTTTTTTGGGGGATAAATTTCACTGGTTACTCTTGGGATCATGAAATAGTTTCCCTTTGTGATAACAAAATAGTCATGTGTGCAGGGAAAAAAAAAAACACAAGTATTCTAGGATCATAAAGTAATAAGACATCCTTGATGACTGATTCGTGTGGTTCAAAGGCTCCTTCACGCAACATTCTAGAAAACAATCTAGAATTTCTTGCTCAAATTGATATAGCTATACACTGTTCATCTGGTTGCCCTATCCCCCCAAATGGTTAACAGACATTGAACCTCTGTTTGCTCAGTGTGACTCCCAAGAACTTTCCCTTTAGCGGGGAGAGGTTTGGGTCATTTTGTTGGTGGTTTGTTTTGTTTAGTTTTGTTTTGTAACCTGGCTGTCCTTGAACTCACTCTGTAAAGGAAGCTATCCTCAACTTACACCTTTAATCCCAACTGCTGGGATTAAAGGTATGCATTTCCAGACACAGCTTTTTAGTTTCATTTTTGTCTTTCCTTCTGTTTTCTTTTGTTTTCTTTCTTTTCTCTGCCTTTCTTTTCTTCCCTTTCCTTTCTTGAAAATGACACTGAAAGCTGGAGTCATCTTACATCTGGGATGAACAAAGTGTATATGGTCTCTCTCCTTGACCTTCTGGCCAGTGAGCAGCTGGAAGCAGGAAACATGGCTGCTACAGAAAAATAGAACTTTTTTTTTCTTAACAAATCAAGTCATGGATCAAAATACCCAGGGACTGTGGCACACACAAAGGCAATCACTCTGGGAGTTTGAAGCCAGACTGGTCCACATAGCAAGTCCCAGGTCAGCCAGAGTCTCTGTCTCAAAAACAGACAAACACACACACACACACACACACACACACACACACACTGACACAGACACAAAACCAAGCCTCCTATCACACCACCACACCGTGAATGCAGGATAGTCCATCACAGTCTACATTTAAAAGAAATTTAAACTTACCTTTCCAAGCAAAGTTCTTCTTGGAATTTATTACAGGGTAGAATTGTCATGTTAAAGTAATTGGGTGCTTGGTACAGTCTAGGTTTCCCACTAGAAATCAAGGCTTTATGATAAGCCATATTTTTATTTTCCACGAAAGAAGGAGTTTATTTTGTTTACTGCTCATCAGTTTGACAAGGTAGAAGGAATGCATGATGCTGGTGAATGTCCACACAAAGTGGCCTGTCAGACACCACAGAATATAAGTTGATAGTCAATGAGATACCTTACATATATTTATCATATTTATGAGAATATCTTCCCTTTGACCACACACATGTTATAAATTCATCAAGTACACAAAAGGTGCAGATGGACACTCATGGAATCACTTTTATAACAGCAAAAACTGGCTAATAGCTCACCAGTAATAATTATATTTCCACATTGTAGACTTCCATGGGACTACTAACATTAATATAGTCCATTACCTACATGAATTGTAAATTGGCTAAAACTGATTTTTATTTTTTATTATGTTCAACACAATATCTAGTTTTACAGCAGTCACAAAAATCCCGAACCTGTTATGAAGTGAACCTAAATAGATAATGTCTATTATCTGTTTGTTTGTTTTGCTTTTAGTGGAGCTTAAAATCATGGCTCTTAGTATGGCACACACCCAAAATGAGAACAATGTTTAGCCATTGGAGTTCACTGTAGCAAGGCTGTCCTTCAATGGTCCACACATCACGAAATGGTTTTTCCCTCCAGAGTAGGTAAGCTAAGATTTGACAGTTCTATTGCACCAAGGAAGGAACTGTAGGTACAATTGTTTGGATACGGATTTCAAGCAATGGTCAAAGCTATTTGACATGAGTGATTGTCATCATTCTTAGCCCACAGACTACAGGTTACATTCATTTAAGAAATGGTGTGTGTATTAAGATGGTCTAGCCAGACGTCATTCATCAAATTCGTAGTTCAGTTGTCTAGTCTCTGCTTCCCTATCAAACTGCACCCTCCAAATCCACTTCTCCAGTTACCAAATATGCCTACTTTCCATACCTTTGTAATATCATATTTCTTCACAAAGGGCAATCACTCTTCTAGGCGTTATGCAGACTGACCCATTTAAATGGTAGCGTATTGAAAATGTTTCTGTCCCAGGAACAATGTCAATATCCTTGTTATTTATCTTTTTTTCAGGTTTTTAAAAGAATTTCTGACATGCTGGGTTTATGTTGCAAGAAAAATTACAAAGGATTACGATTTACTTTTAACCTAGATTTCCCAGACAGTAGCTTCCCAGGCAAGGTTTAGGCATCTCTTTTTATGTATGATACACTATCCTGTTCACTTAACCAGTTGCAGGAAAGTTATCCCTGTGTTCTGAAGCCTTTAGTTTCCTGAAAGGGCCATAACCTTTAGGAGACATTTGATGATTCTCATCATTACTGAAAAACTGGATTTGTTCCTTTAATCAACATTACAACTATCAAATATTTATTCTCTGATATAATTGTTTTTCTTTCCCATTAATAATTGTCTCTGGGATAGTACTTTAGGATTATGTAAATATCTGGGTGGTCATGAATTGAAGGACTGCTTGGTCTACAGATCAATTTCTAGGACACCCAGAGCCTCACAGATAAACCGTGTCTTTGGAGTACAACAACAACAACAACAACAACAACAACAAAATGAAAATTGTAATAAAAACTAAGGCTGAACATGGCTGCGCCGACCTTTAATCTTAGTAGTCAAGAGGAAGAGGCATGCAGATCTTGGTGTGTTTCTGGCCAATTAGAGGGACATAGTGAAACCCTGTATCAAAGAAAAAGAAAGAAAAGGAAAGTCACTTTCTCAGGAACATGTTTTATTAGATGTTCTTGCCAAGAGCTAATTGAACGTGCTATGATCTCTGCCTATGATGAGATCTACTTTAATTAAATTATCCAAAATGGCCTTTTTGGAGAAATGACAATTCAAAGGTTTTAGAATGAAGGGGGCTGGAAAAATGGCAATTCATTTTTTTTTTATTAGGAGAAACGAGATGGCTCAGTGGTTATGAACACTCATTGCTCTTGCAAAGGACCTGGGTTTCATTCACAGCACCCACATATAGCTCACAACTGTCCATAACTCCAATTCTAGGGACTATAATGCCCCCTCCTGGCCTCTGTGGGCACTGCACAAATATGCCATACCTACTTTCAAGTGTACAGAAATATACATAAAATTTTTTACATTATTTAAATATTTTTTACATTATTTAAATATTTTTAAATTATTTAAATCAATTAAAAATAATATTAATAGGAGGAGGAAGAGGAGGCAGAAGGAGGAAGAGAATGAGAGGGAGGAAGGGGAGGAGAGGGAGAAAGAGGAGGGGGAGAAAGAGGGAACTTTAGTCTAGTGTGTCCTGAGCCAGGGTGCTGCCCTAGAACACAAAGATAATACCACTGTTCTGCACCCCTAAGACAACAATTTTTAGGTTTTTGTTTCTAGAATTATCTACCTAGTTGAATTAAATATTGGAGGTAAACCATCTCTACGCTTTCACATTGCCTACTTTTTATGAACAGAAGTGATATAAAACTGCATACATATTTAGACCATGGTGAAAGAAAACAAGAATCACAGATACATTGAAGGATGATTATTTTATGTTAAAAAAAAAAAAAGCAGAACCAACCATCTTCAATATGATTAGAAGGCTAACACAGAATACCATATAAAAATCATCAAGATAAATTGTGTATGGAGGTGGGGCTGAGCTTAAACCCAGTCCATTGTGCCTTCTAAGAATCTCTAAACTACTGACCAATGCCACCAACCCTTCAAAGGATTTTTATAATTAACTTCATCTGTAATATTTTATTTTAAATCAATGGTTCTCAACCTATGAGTCATAACCTCCTTATGGGTAAAATGACCATTTTACAGGGTTTCCTAGGACCATTGAAAAACAGAGATATTTACATTATTATTCATAAAAGTAGCAAAATTATAGTCACAAAGAAGAATAAAATAATTTTATGGTTGAGGATTACCACAGCAGGAAAACTGTGTTAAAGGGGTCATTAAGAAGGTTGAGAAACACTGTTCTAAATCTAAAGGCAAACATTTAATTGGAGCTGGCTTATAGTTTCAGAGGTTTGGACTATTATTATCAGGACAGGAAGAAAGGCAGCTTGCAGACCAACATGATGCTAGAGGGGCAGAGAGTTCTACCAAGAGGAGACGCTGATTCCACACTGGGTGGAACTCATGCACTAGGAAATTTTAAAGCTCACTGGCACAATGGCATACATCCTCCAACAAGGCCACACCTACTCCAACAAGGCCACTCCTCCTAATAGTGACATTTCCCATGGGCCACGCATTCAAAGCTTGAGCCTATGGGGGCCAAACCTATTCAAATCAACACAATGGGCGTGGGGAGTGACATCTTGACAGATCCTGAGATAAGGTCTGGGGTACTGGGAGCTGAGATTCTCCTATGTGGGGGTGGAGGCAGTATCTTGACAGATCCTGAGATGGGGTCTAGCGCGCTGGGAGCTGGGCTTCTCTTATGCAGGAGTGGAGTGTGGGGTGGTTGGCTCCTGTGCACACAGCATTAGCCAGTAAGAGGGATGTCAGCTCTCTTCCAACCACCAGCTTCTATACTCGGTGAATGAAGGGGAATCCCCCGGAAACAGAAGGGCCAATCAGTGTGTGCCCTAAGATCCAATTAGGGGGCAAAACTCATGTCGATGATTTAATCAGAGAGAATGTAACTGAAGAATGTTTAATGTTGAACGAATCAATCTCACCAATGATCTGAAAAAGCCAGAAAAGAATTCTGAGATGGCCCCCACACCACTGCAGTCCGTTGAGATGGAGGCCCACCTGGACCAGATGTCCTCTCTAATCTGAAGGAGAGGGTATAATGACTAGGCTGCTTAGGGTCAGGGGCTGGGGCTGGGATGGCTGAGTCCTGGAGATAAAGCTGGCCTATGCTGGCCACCAGAACTCCATTGCTGATCTGCCCCCAGGTGAAGAAGCACCACTGGGTTGACCCAGGAAGATGACCCTGTTAGGAAGAAGAAAGACATAAAGAAACGAAAGGGGAGCTCTCTCTCTCTCTCTCTCTCTCTCTCTCTCTCTCTCTCTCTCTCTCTCTCTCTCTCTCTCTCTCCCTCCCCTCTTCCACGCCCACAGGCCACACGTATCCTACCTCCCACTGGCAACACTTATTGGAAGCCGGTGACAGAGTCAAACGAAGTTGCTTGAGCTCTTGTCCCAGCAGACACGCTCTCATGTGATGGGTGGTACTCAAATCTGGACTACAGTGAGCGACAGGGAAAAGCAGAAAGCGCACAAAGACTGGGAGAGCGGGGTGACACCAGGGAGCATAAAGGGAGTCAGGGGCTGGCTGAAAGGATTTTTACAAAGAGTAAAAGCTGAGTTTGATTTGAAATCAAGTCATAAGAAACTTGAAGGGCAGCTCCCACTGAGAGCCACACCTGCCACTTGAGGAATCAGATGAGACGCATCCCACAAGACCAGATGACAAATGACTGAAACTGTAAGAGGTACCACACGGGAATGCAAGGATGCTCGTGGGAATGCCAAGGCCCAGGATTCTGGATGAGACAATGTGGGGAAGAGATAACTGAGCAGTGAGGGAGGCTGTGCCTTTCCTTGAATTCTAGAATCACTGACAGCAAATTCATTGAGAAAAGGTCCCCATTCAGAGTGAGAAAAAAACCCGCAAGTGTCTCCCAGTTGGTGGAAAATTTATCATCAGGAGATTAAAAGTGAGGCCAGTGGAATCATTTTCTGACGCTGCAGATGAAAGGCAAGGCGATGGCACACGTCTGCAGCTGCTTATCAAGAAAAAGGTACATAGGTTAGAAATCCAAATAACTGAGGGTGAAAATCATCAGGCTTCTCGGAATGAAGACAGAAGGAAACATGACATACTCTTTATCAAGTGAGTGAATAAAGGATTACGGGACAATAACCGTGGCAGTCAATGTGGATTCCCCCCAGGGCTGTTTGGAGTCATTTCTCATGATGAAATAGGAATGAGAGAAAATCTAAGGAGAACAAACACACGTAGACCATGTATGCCCAACAGGCTGTGTGTGCCACCGGTGTCTCCAATTCAGAAAGTAATGTTTAGAGATTCCAGCAAGAGAAACAAGAAGTAGATTTCAGTCATCCAAATTAGCAACCTCACGGATTATGAAAGGAACTTTTTAATGTGAGCAGAGATTCAGAAAAATGTAGGCAAATACCTGCTTGAAAAAAAGAAAAAGTCAAACATCTCTTACTCCCCCCCCCATCATCTGCACATCTGCCTGCAAAACCCACTCCCACAAACATCCTGAAACCCAAAATCTCGATGTTATTTTTGACACAAGCAAACTTGGGTGAGCATAAGTAGGCCTTAGCGAGGTTTATTTCTTCAGGGTCTTTTCAGAGAAAATATTACCTAGACCATCTGTGAGTCCTGCTTAATTTAGAGCTTCCTGGGGACCCTGAGTGGAAATCATCCTCACACAATCTGCGATTTAGAATGTCCTTTTTATATAGAAAAAATAAAATAAAAACGAGCCTCTTGTCTAAACCAAAAGGTAGTAGAATCAACGACAATGTAACTATAAATGGTACAGCCAATATGGAATACTGTTTTAGGATTTATACTTTGAGATTAGGACCCCTGCCCCTTGCAGTGACTCATTGCTCCACTGATGAACACTTTTGATGACAGTAGATGACCATGGTGAGAATGGCTGCATTCCTCAACAGGATCTTAGCCCTTGATTCCAAAAGTACAACCTGACTCCTTGACTATGGAATGACTGAATGAAGAAATGAAGGAGCTCAGCACTGTTATAAATCACTGTGTTAGTAAGCCGGAGCTGCAGAGGTGGCAGCAGTCCATTGGTAGCTGCCATTTCACCTTCGTCTGAAGCTGGAGGAAACCAGAGTCCCACCTGTTCACCTCTCAGAGTTGGTTTCAAGTGGTATTTCTTTTGTGGACTTGGACAAGTCATTTTCTTTCTTGCCACTTTACTCATATCCTCCCTTGTCCCTGATTTTATCTGCCTTCCTTTCCTTTCCTAATTGTGTACAAACAGGAATTCGTAGCTTGTTTCCTGCTTGTCCAGAACATAAATGTTTCAGTCAGAAGAAGAGACTATTTATTCTCAGTTGTTCATTGCAGACTCTAGGAGACCCCTATATACATATACATATACATATACATATACATATACATATACATATACATATACATATACATATACATACACATACACATACACATATATACACATATATACATATACATACATATATACATATACATATGCATATGTATATACATATACACACATATATACATATATGTGTACATATATAATTTTATTTGTTATTAAAGTTTTGTGCAAGGTCTGCTTATTTTCTTATATGCAGTAAAGGACACTCACTAACAGGTATGTTATAAAATGGGAAGAGGAATTCACAGTTTAATGAATAAAAGTTTAAGAAATTTTCCAGAACTTAAACTTTAAGTGGAGATTTGAGAGATTAGAAGGTAAAGAGAAGGAAAACTTGAACAAAGTGGCAGATGGCTCCAGTGGTCCCTCAGGAGCCCTGGGGACAGCTAAATGTGACCTCCCTCTGAGCCCTACAGACACTTAGAAGTGTGGACGGCAGAACTGTAAAGATATTTGCCATTCCTACCTTCTTTGCATTGTTTCCTCACATTTCTTCATGAAGTGCGTGGACAGTCCATCTAATAGACCAAAGCAATCAAACACTAAACACTGATCTCTGTATGATCTACATCTTTGCCTCTCACTTTCATCTTGGCTTTATGCCTTTCACGGCTTCAAATCAGAGTGAGATTCAAGAGTAAAGGGTATATGTTTACTTAAGTCTTTTATTTTTATTTTGTAACTTTACATGCAATTTTCTTCATTTTAATCAAAGGGAATAATAAAAATGAACTGAAGTAATAAAATATACCATCTTGTACTCTTTGCATTCTAATATACCATTCAAACTTAGTTTTAAACCTATGCTTATACACAAATGAGTTAGAACTGAAAAAGTAAATGAACACACAAACCCATCAATAAATGAATAACTAGTAAGTCAAAACTGAGGAAATGTTTATGTTTAAGATACACGCTTTTCTCTCTGGATTAGTAAGGAGAGATAAAGGCAAGAGTGTGTCCTACGAATCTTCAGAATGCAGGACCGCAGAGATCTCTCCCCACCTCATTATAGCTGCCTGCTCTGATCTCCTTACTACAAGGAGAATTCTAGATTCCCTTAAACTCCACCTAATTTCACTCTTCATTGAACTCCTAGTTCAAGAGTCAGCTAGAGGGTTCCTTCCAGTCTGTCTGGGTCAGTGCCCTGAGCAGACCTTGGGCACAAACTCCGCAGCCAGTCCCACGACACCCAGAGGAAGCGCCACTGCTAGGTGCTCTAATTGGCCCAGGATCCCAGGATCAGAGGAGGACACAACATCCATCCCAACACCAGAAGTAACTAGGACCAGTGGGACTCAGGCACACAGGAACTCTGCCAGCAAGTGGCACGGGGCCCTGAGCAGACTTTGGGCACAAACTCTGCAGCCAGTTTCACAACACCCAGAGGATGCTCCACTGCCAGGCACTCTGACTTGCCCAGAATCTCAGGATCCTGGGATCCCGGGAGCTTGGTCACACCATGATCTCAGGGTGCCAGAGGAAGCTTGACTCTCAGGAGCTCAGACACATCTAGGATCTCAGGATCACAGGATCACAGAGACAGCTTGACTCTGAGGAGTTCTAACACAGCCGGGATCACAGGAAGGACAGGCTCCAGTCAGATATAGCGAGGGCAGGTAGGATTAGAGATAGCCAGATGGCAGGAGGCAAGCATAAGAATATAAGCAACAAAAACCAAGGTTACGTGGCATCATGAGATCCCAATTCTACCACCATAACAAGTCCTGGATACACCATTATACAGGGAAAAGCAAGATTCAGATCGAAAATTACTTCTCATGATGAAGATAGAGGACGTTAAGAAGGACATAAATAATTCCCTTAAAGAAATAGAGGAGAACCCATGTAAACAACTAGAAGTCCTTAAAGAGGAAACACAAAAATCCCTTAAAGAATTACAGGAAAAACACAATCAAGCCAGCAAGGGAAATGAACAAAACCATTCAGGATCTACAAATGGAACTAGAAACAATAAAGAAATCACAAAATGAGATAACCCTGGAGCTAGAAAACCTATGAAAGAGATCAGGAGTCATAGATACAAGCATCACCAACAGACTACAGGAGATAGAAGAGAGAATCTCAGGTGCAGAAGATACCATAGAAAACTTTGATACAACAATCTAAGCAAACACAAGAAGCAAAAGCTCCTAACCCAAAACATCCAGAAAATCCAGGATACAATAGGTATAGAAGAAAGTGAAGATACCCAACTTAAAGGGTCAGTAAATATCTTCAACAAAATTATAGAAGAAAATTTCCCTAACCTAAAGAGATGCCCATGAACATAAAAGAAGCCTACAGAACTCCAAATAGACTGGACCAGAAAAGAAATGCCTCCTGTGACATAATAATCAAAACACCAAATGCACTAAACAAAGAAATATTAAAAGCAGTAAGGGTAAAAGGTCAAGTAACATAAAAAGGCAGGCCTATTAGAATTACACCAGACTTCTCACCAGAGATTATGAAAGCTAGAAAATCCTGGGCAGATCTTATACAGACCCTAAGAGAACACAAATGCCAGCCCAGGCTACTATACTTAGCAAAACTCTCAATTACCATAGACAGAGAAAACAATATATTACATGGAAAAAACAATTTTACACAATATCTTTCCACAAATGCAGCCCTACAAAGGGTAATAGATGGAAAACACCATCACAAAGAGGGAAACTACACCCTAGAAAAAGCAAGAAAGTAATCTTTCAACAAAGCCATACAAACATAATTCTACCTCTAACAACAAAAATGTCCTTAATATTTTCCTTAATATCTCTTAATATGAAAATTAATATTACCAACATATCCTAATCGATTGAAATTAAAAAATATGAAGAATTAGAAATTTGTTGGCTGTCACCCAGTGGTCTCTCTAATTTGGTGATTAAAGAAATATGTCCAATATTGTGCAATCCATATACACTTTCTGTTTGTTTGTATGTGAGTGTCTTGCTGTGTACCACATGATGGTCTTGAAATCATGCTTCCCCTATGTCAGCCTTTCTATTAGTAGGATTGTTTATCTGATTTTTTACTCTATACTATGGTTTTAAGGACAGCTTACATATTTCAAAGTTACTTATACAGTGAATAGAAATATAAACAATTAATTTGGGGGGTGGTTTGTAAGAAAACAACAAAGAGTGAGACTGAATGTTTTGCTTGATATTTATAATTATTGTATCAATTTTGAAGATGACCTTATAAGTTACTCTTTCTGAGATGAATGCTTTTCAAAATCATCACAGCCAATGAACCAGAATCTTACTCTCACCTAATGTCTGTGCCACCCTCCAAGCAGAACTGTGTTCATTGAAATAGTTGATGAATAACTTCATGGATAGACTATCTTAATACACACACCATTTCTTAAATGAATGCAACTTGTTCTCTGTGGGCTGAGAATGATGTCAATCACCCAAGTCAAATAGCTTTGACCATAGCAGGAAATCTATATCCAAATAATTGTGCCTACAATTCATTCCTTGGCACACAGAACTGTCAACTCTTAGCTTAGCTACTGGGCAGGTAAAATCCTTTGGTGATGTGAGGGTCATTGAAGTACATACAGCCTTATTACAGTGAACTCCAATGTCTAAAAATTGTTCTTATTTTGGGTTTGTACCACAGTAAGAGCCAAGATTTTAAGCTCTACTAAAAACAAAACAAACAAAAAGACTTTATCTTTCTATGTCCATTTAACAACATGTCCATCATTTTTATGATTGGTATAAAAATATATATTGTGTTAAATGTAATAAAAATTAAAATTAAAATTAAAAAAAGAGAGAGAGAGAAAAGAGTCAGCAAGCATCCTCTCTTCTACCCAGTCTCTGGGTGACCTTGGCTACTGTGATGTAAAATTAGTCAGAGACAATACCCAAACAACTGAATCATCCTTGGTTTAAATAAAACTTGATTTAAAAATCAGTGAGTATGCTTGGCACTCCTCTAGCCAATGCCATTTGCCAATAAAGCTTGAGTTGTGGAAGGCTATCACTCAGGGTCACTCAGCTGAAGCCTTGGCAGCTGCTACCATACATGCTTGGTAAGGCCCAGTCCAGCATTCTTTTTCTGTTCCACAGTATTTAATTCTTCAGTTTTCATTCTTCTTCAGTTATACTTGTAACAGCAGGTCACCCGAAAGAAACAATAATGCATTTTCATTGTTTCATATTTGGTTCAATTCTGTTTTCAAAATAGTCTTAGAAATACTTCTCTCTTCGCTTCTCGGCCTTTTGGCTAAGATCAAGTGTAGAAATACTTCTCTCTTCCTACCAACCTCTTCCACACCCCAGCACTGACGACATAGCCTTACAGCCAAGTATCTCCTAAGCTGAAATGAGCTATTACTGCTTTCATCAACTACCGTGGCCTCCCAGAAGTCTTCCCCAGCATCTTGGGCATCTAGCTCTTTGCTCAAGACTCCAGGAAGCCTACTCTGAAAACAGGTACCAGCATGCCTTACTCTTCTTCGGCAATTCAAGTACTCCTCAAATGTCATTCTCAGTGAACTCTTCCTGTAAAATGGACTATATCTCATATACAAAAAAACACAGGCACGCAAGGGCATACAACTCCCTTTTCCTCTAAACCCATTCAGCATTTTTAGGCGTGTTGCTCCCTCCCTCCCAAGACTGTAGGCTCCATGAGATGATAGAATTTTCTCGTGTGTTGTGATTACCACTTATTCCCAGAACCTAAAACAGGACCTGGCATGTTCAGACTGTTTGGAAAATATGTAGCTAGAGAGAGTGAAAGTGGACACCTGACTCATTCGCACGCCAGCTTTGCGTGCCGAGCACAGCAACCTCGGGGCTCACGTTCCTTTTCTGTTCCCCTTATCCATGCAGAGAGAGGGCTGCGCTGATACTGTCCAGGGTGTGAAGATGTGGAGACCGGCTTCATCATCAATGGTTCCCTCTTTGAAAACATTGGAAATAACTGGGATGCTACAATGACAGATTCATTAGGAACTCCAAATGACTTTTGTATGTTGAACAGATTCATAGTCTACACTTTAGGAAGTGAGGAAGTCCACTCCTTAAGGCTTCTAGCCACATTTATCTAGATATAAATAAGAAAAGTAAAAACTAAGTATTTTGTCTTAAATTTGAAAATGGGTTTTCTGAAATGAGGACTTAAATCATTTTAATAACCTAAATGCAATTTGGCTTTTGGGGTGAAGGAGAGGAAGGGGTGCTGTAGACACTACTATGGAGTCTTATCATTGGTCTTTTGCCACATATTAATTTGTGTGGTGTTTGCTTGCCTTCCTCTTGAATGCTTCCACACACCATATTTACATTAATTACACTGAGGTATTATTATAACACATGGCTAATTTGTTTTTTTTTAAGAGTAAGAACATGACAAAAAACATGTTAAAAATAATGCTTAGAGTATAATTTGAAGATTAAACTAAAGCCATTAAGTACAGGTTGGCATTTCTCAACACCTCTAGTCTATATTGTCACATGACTTGATTTGCCAGAATAATAGAGGATTAAATGTCCTCAGGAAGTGACCCCTTAAAGGGACCTAGATCGTTAGAATGCTTTCTTTCTTCTGTGCAGCCACATTTACCATAATGAACATTTTCCAAATTTATGTTAGCAGTGTTATGTATGTCAGATGAAAGGACATGACACACTGTCACCAGTACAGGTACCCTACAGCCTTCTGACTATCACCTACTGATGGGTTAAGACAATGTTTGAAGAATTAATGTCACCTCAGAAAAAAAGAAATGAACTTGATTTGTCTGAGGACAATTTATAGCCTCTCCACCAAACTCATCATTGATTTGTTTAGAAACATACGCATGTCCTTATTCTAGTTTTAAAAATGGGGTGAAATTCTTGTTTGAGCTGAAGACACAACTAACCCTAACCAGTTTGCATCTGGGCACCATAACTCAGGGTGGAAAGTGTCTTCCCACCGAAGCCAATTTGATTTATGTGTTTTCTGTAGTTTCAGACATTGAATCCAGTAGAGAAATTGGTAGGTGCATGCCTCAGAGGTAGGGAAAACTGACTTTACCAAAGCTGTAACTCTTAAAGGAAACCATGAGAACACCAATCAATACCATCTGCCACTTGTCGGACAGAGCTCATGGAAGGTACTTTTGCATTCTTCCGGTGGACAGCGCCTTCCTGGGAGGTCACCAAAAGCACCTGCCGCCTCTGTCCTCTGCCTTCACCCACTCTGCTTGCCTCCTACCTGGATTCACAACAGAGATTCCACCTCTTGTGTGGGTTGAAGCGAGAATGTCATGATTTGAATTTTGAACTCCACTTGGGAACGTGTTTGAAGAGGAGCCAAGAAGATGATAGTGGGACCAGAAACCTGCAGAAACTCACGGCCATCCCACCCATCTCCAGTGGGAAGGCGGTCATTCCCTGGTGTGATGAGAATTCAACTATGCAGAGCAACACCTTCTACACATTGTTATATTCTTGTCTCGAAAGAAAATGAAACTTCTGCCTAATCGGGTTTTTACAGCTCCAAATGTAAAACCACACTTTCAGAAGTACATGCAAGTCTTGTCATTCTTTTTATCTTAGATTTAATATCAGATAAAGAGATAACTCTGTTCAACTGAGGATTGCCCATTCGTTGTACTTTCCACAGAGTGGGTACATTATATATAATACATTATGATTTTTGTTAAATGTAAACCTTGCCCTGGTTTTCTATAAGGAAGTGCTATAAATTTTTTCTTGGTATGCCTTTGAAAATGTGATATTTTCAGAATGAAAAAAAAATACACTTTTATGAAGATTCACATTTTAGCACACTTATAGATACAGTATTCTTTAGATGGTACCCCACAGTTGTGTGAATATGAGAAACTGTAGTGTAGTCTCAACAGAACACAGCATAACTGACACTTCACAGTAAGGTAAGAGGAGCAACAAACCATTGAATCAAAGGCCCCAGACTGAATAAACGTGCTTGTAACCTCATTATGACAAGGAGAGTGTCCCTTTAATAGGTACTCCACACCAGGAACCACGTTAGTACCTCAGCTTACACTACGAGAGAATGATTTGTCCTTGAATTAAAAATTAGTCTTTTATTTCCTTGGAGATAAGGTCTTTCTGTATAACCATGGCTGGCCTGGAACTCACAATGTAGACCAGGCTAGCCTTAAACTCACAGAGCTCTAACCTGCCTCTTTCTCCTGAAAGACGGCACTAAAGGTATAAGCTACAATACCCAGCTCTGATTGGGCTCTGAATACCAAGATCAGGAGAGCAGCTGCTTTTACAAATGAGCCATTTATAGTCAGCCATAAAAATATTAGTATAAAACTACACTATAAAACTAATTTATACAGACTTAGGCCACAGTGATGGCATTAAGAGCTTATAGCAGTTACATATGTGTGTTCTCTCTCAAATGTGCATGTGTGTGTGTGTGTGTATGTGCATGTCTGTGTGTGTGTGTATGTGCATGTACGTAGACCAAATGCCAATGTTGGATGTCTTCCTTCATTGTCCTCCACATTTTTTTTGAGCTGGATCTCTTCCTGAACCTGGAGTTCAATATTTTGCCTAGGGACCCTGCTATCTCTGCCCCCAGTGCTGGGGTTACACACAAGGTACAGCCAGCTGTTTGCACTTGGTATTTTAAAGTGACTAGTAAAGACAATATTTATTGTGTGTAAAAAAAATTAATCTGCATCTATAAAATATAAAGTGAAGACTGTTACTTAATTTTTTCTTTCCTATCAACACGTGTCATCACCACCCTCAGCTCTTACATGCTACTCAGATTAATGGCTCTTTTTGTTATGACTGACCAGCTAATGCAGAGCATAGGGAAGAGCTGCTAGAAGAGAAAAAAAAATACTATACCAATATGTCTTGTTCATTTAAGAAATATATTCAAGATGATATTTTTAAGTTCAATATAGTAAGTAAAGTAATGCCTGTACTTCCATTAAACATTATAAAAGTATCCTAAGATATCCAGCTTTGATTGTAGCTATTATATCTAATGCCTAAGCAAGCATACAGATCCTACAAATATAAAAACCACGTGTGAACGTGAATAACTATATGCTGCTCGTTGTCAAAGTCGCGATTTAAGAAGAGACAGCGAGCTAAGATGTGGACATATGAAAATACAGCAAGGCAGTGAACACTCCAGGAGAGGCTAAAGCTTCAACCCATTGATCATAATGTTGCTGAAGAACCGAGCGGTTGGTCTACACATCCACAAAGCTAGCTTTGTTCTCATGCGAGGCAGGTTTCCTGCCAATGTTTATCATGGTATTCATCCATCTCAATCAGCACACCAACCCTCACCTGCAGCTGAGTGGCTGGCAGTGACTGCAGGCTCTCCGTCAACAGCCCTCCCCAGTGTTATCAAGTCTATGCAGTCAATCCCCAGAAGGCCAAGCCATCCATGGCCAAGTAACTAAAGCAGATTAGAATGAAGCACACCCGTTTCCACCCCAACATGAATGAACCAGGAGCGCTCTTTAACTACTAGGCATCTGTTAAAAACAAAACCACGTGGAGAACAGTTGGGAAAATTACGCAGGTTCCAAGTGAAAGGAGACGCCAGCCATTTGTGCAGCTGTCAATGTGTGTCTTCCCTGCGTCCCTTCCTTCATAGTTAGAGCGTCTCCTGCCCCACCCCCCAAGAAGACGATGCTCTCTGGAGTGGAAAGCTCCATCTTGCTTCTCATTAATGTCACCAGCTGTGCCCTGGAATGCTCGCCCTGTGCCCCACTCACCCTTGTCTCGTAGACTGGACTTGTAAGAAGTCACAAGGCTTTATGCATCATCTCACTTTATAAACATATAAACGTCTAATCATGGTATTTGGAAGCAATCTCTTTGACTGTCGTGTACACAATAGATTTGAGGAAGCTGGCCCTTGCCAAGACTAAAACACAGACAAGGACAAAGTAATTCAAATGTCAGAATTGTGCATAGATCACCTTCAGAAAGAGGTTCTCACTGGTGGCATGGACAGACTGCCATGCCAGATGCATACCACATAAATGTGAATTCATTAATATAGGATAAGAACTAATACTGGGAGAACTAAAGTATTCAAATGAAACTATCATGAGGTTGCTAACATTTTAGGGAAAACTAAACATTCAAACAAACAAACACATTTCTGACAGAGAGGTGGATGAATCCCACAACAAGCATTTGTTTTCGAGAACAGTCACATATTTTTTTATTATTAATTACTTTTACTGGATAGAAATAAAAATTGACAGAACTGAACAAAGGTAGATATTTTATTATTTTCATTTTAGTATTTCATTTTAGTATTTCAGTATTATTCATTTTAGTATTATTTTCATTTTAGTATTTCATTTTAGTATTTCAGTATTATTCATTTTAGTATTATTTTCATTTTAGTATTTCATTTCATTTCTCGTATTGTTCATATTCTTACATGGTTTTATTTGCTAATGGAATTAGCTATCTTTGGGTTATACAGAATGATCTAGTTTGCCTCATGCTGCTCTGATAAACACCAGGACCAAAAGCAACTTGAGGCAGGAGGGTTGATCTGGCTTATAGCTGGTAGCTCAGCATGAAGAGAAACCTGGTCAGGAGCTCTAGCACTGACCTGGAGGCAGGACCTGAAACTGCCCTGGAGAAATGTTGCTTACTGGCTTGCTTCCATGGCTTCCTTGCTCTAGGAGGAGGAAGCCATTGATTGATAGGTTTTGGTCATACTGGTCTATCATCCTCAAACTCTTATACTTGGACCAGAGGAAGGTTTGTCACTCCTCTGAGCCCCACCCAGAAGAAATGTTTGCTAGTTCCGATGGGTCAGAGGTACTGGTCTTTATCAGCACCACACACACACACACACACACACACACACACACACACACTCAGTGCTATGTTAACTCCCCCAGAACGGGCTCCTTAGGTCTAGTTTCCACCTGCCCTTTCCTCAAACTTTGAGTCTCTAGTTGCTTAGGTTTTCTTATCCACTGTGTGTTTGTTCATTTGCTCTCTTCTTATCTAATGTGTCTTCACAATGGCCCAGGCACTGGGCCAGGTCTGCAAACCCTAAAGGATTGCAAGCTACAGTTCAAAGACTGCCAGGGTAGAGCAGCTGCCTGGATTCTTGCTCCTTTTCCCGGAGCTGCAGTGGTTGAGCTTACTGGTGGCTCTTGAGGTTGTTGACATAAAGGGAAGGGCTACCTAGATGCCTCTCCCTTTAATTAACAACTAAAACAGCAATTAAAAAATAATAGCGGAAATAATTCCTGTCTTGTGAGGCCACTCGGCGCGTCAGCAAGTGCCCTGTAGTACAGCTGCCTTAGTTATCACCCTCACAGACTCACGCACGGAAGAACTCAACAGGGCCGCCCGCAGGTGCAGCCGTGCCTCACGACGAAGCAGGATCGAGTCCCTGAAACCCACGTGGCACAAGGAGAGAGCAGACTCTCCCAATTTCTCCTGTGACCTCCTCATGAAAACCCCATACATACATGTGAATAAACAAATATAGCTTTAAAAATTAAGTTTAGAAACTGAATAAATGTAGGCTGTTCGATGATGAAAATGCTCGTACATTTTCTCCACTTTCATTAAGCCCAGATAAATAAATATGCTTCCTTTCCCGGTTCACTATGCTGCTCTATGATAACTGTCTGGTTAACATCCTCAACCAAAAGGCAATTAATAACTTGTTGTCATCAGTGCATTCTCTGTCTCTCTGTCTCTCTCTGTCTCTTTCTCTCTCTGTCTCTGTCTCTCTCTCTGTAAGAACATGAAAGAAATCAATGTTCCTGGTTTCCATAGAAAATGACCTAAGAGGGTGAATTTATTCTCCGTAGCATTCGTCATTCAGAAGAGAGTCTACAAGCCAGGATAAAAACATGTGGTCTGAACTAAACAAACCTTGAACCAATCTGCAAGACGACATTGAGAATCAGCTGAGGAAAAGAAAATATATCTTGCCTCATCCAAGACACATGTGGAGAGGAACCTTCTACCTGTCTCCAATCTCAGTAATTGTCGGGCTTATTTGGAATGATCATTGGTATTTCTGTATTAACATAAAAATACACGAGCCAGCTCTGACCATGGTTCAAAGCCCATCTTCAATCACAGAACGAGTAAAGGTTTCCTGAACTCCAAGGCCGAACAGAAATGTCTCAAGGGGTGAGTCACAGCACAGTCAAGATCTGGGAACTCCAAAAGGGCACCATGAAGAAATTCTCACGCAGAGGCTGAGGGAAAAGTTACACAGTCAGCTGAGTGAGGAAGTGCTTCAGGCATTAATAACTACACGAGACAAGAAGGGACACATCTGAGAAATGAGTGAGACTCAGTCTTTGAATGCTGGAGGCAGCCAGGGGCAAATGCGGGATGAGAAGCTTGCTGTGAGTCAGATGTGGTTTGTTCTCCAAACATTCACTTGGGGGAGGCTTGGCTCCCATTGTAACAGTGCTGAGAGGTGGCGAGACCTAAAAGAGGTGGGCCTGGTGGGAGATGGCTGAGTCCTCCTGTGAAAGGATTAATGCTGATCTTGCCCATGGGTTAGGTCTCACTGGAGTGGATTCATTCATTCCCCAGGAAGCTGAAGAGTTCTTCAAGAACCAATGATCCTTTTCCCTTTATCCTGCGCTCTCTTGATTTTCTCTGATGATGTGGTCCCTCACTTCTCTCTCTCTCTCTCTCTCTCTCTCTCTCTCTCTCTCTCTCTCTCTCTCCTTGTCATCCCTTCCTCCACCTCCATGTGTGTTTCTACTGTGTAGTATTGTCCACCCGGAGACCTTTTCCAATAGCTAAAACTATCACCATGTTCCTGGACATCCCCCAATCTGTAAAGCCCCAGTTTTGAGAGCACCCCAGGCTCTTGGAATATTGTTGTTGTTGTTGTTGTTGAAATAGGGTATCTTTAAATACCTCTGGCTTTTGTGGAACTCACTATATAGACAAGGCTGGCCTTGAACTCATAGGTATCCTCCTGCCTCTGCCTCCAAAATGCTCAGTTTAAAGATAATGCACTACTACACCTGGCTTCCTTCTTCCTTTAGCATCAGAAAATAAACCTTTTCCCCTACCACTCAGTATAAGAAAGAAATTATATGCTAGAAAAACAACTAAGAACATCCAGATTCATGCTTACAGGATCTAGCTCATAAAGACACCAGGATACACCAAAGAGGCATTGCCAGCCTCAGGTAAAAGCTACACAGTAGTTAATGAAAGCTATTGACGAATGTGCAGTCTGAAAGTGAGAAGTTACACAGAGACAAGGAAACACACACCCATACACACATACATACACACACACACACACACACACACAGAGAGAGAGAGAGAGAGAGAGAGAGAGAGAGAGAGAGAGAGAGGAAACTGTAAAATATAACTGTTTGTAAGGAAGTACATTTATTAGGGGGAATACAGAATGCTAAAAGAAACCCAGCAGGTGGCTCAGGCCTTGAATCTCAGCACTTCTGAGGTGGAGGCAGGTGGATCTCTGGGAATTTGGTCTCATCCTTGTCTAAATAGTGAGTTTCAGGTCAGCTAAGATAACATGGCTCTGTCTCAAAAAGATGAAAAGGTAGAGGGAAGGGAGAGATGTAACCAGGATTCTAATGAGAGCTGAGATTCTAGCTGGAGACTGAAAAGCCTGTATGAAATGAGCTCAGGTCAGCAGGATCACCAGGGAACAGAGCAGAGAGGGGCTGCTGCCCTGCGGAAAGCTGGGTGGCGTGGTGGCGCGGCGGTTGTCCCTACACCTGGAATAATCTGGTTTCCAAGCTTTTCAGCAGAAGACTGCATTTCTGCTGAATCCCTTGTTTGAAACAAAAGGCAAAATTTTACCATAGATTAATGAAGAGCGGTTTTCCAATATGGTAGGTTTTAGAGGTAAACAGACTTTAAGTTACGTGATAGGACAGCTACTTGTGGTTGTCAATGTGACCACATATGGAATTAACCAGCGCTCAGCAGCCGGACACACCCAGGAAGGTTTTTTCCTTAATTGGATCCTTTGAGGTAGGAAGACCCACCCTAAATCTGGGCCACACCTTCTAGTGGCAGCCTGTATGAAGGACATGGAAGAAGGCGGCTTTTACTCTTGACTGTTTCTCTCACTCTTGCTGGCAAGTCTATTCCTTCGCAGGCATCAGTGCCTACTTCTTCAGGATTCTGATGTCTGCTCAAGACCAGCTGAGACTTCTTCTGGCTTAAATTGAACAAAGACAGTCAACGTTCTCTTCCACTAGAATAACTTAATTGGTTTTTGTTGTAATTATTGAAGGGCAAAGGAAAGATTTGGAGACAGAAATATAGATTTATTAAGCATTGACCTGGCACCAGATATCTGCTGGATGATTCCTATGTCCTTTCAAGCACTTTGTAGGCTTAGATTTTTTTTAAACCTATTTTATTTAGGGTTCTTAAGTGTTTCAACCTCCCTTCTAGCCCACCGACCAAAAGTAAGGGAGAAAGATGGTTAATAGGACAATGGAGTTGTGGACCTGCTTAGAAGTGGAGGGGGGGTCCAATCATCATTGTCAAGATGTCCAGTCCACTAGCAAAACACCAAACATCAGTTAGTAGTGGTAATCCAGTCCAATAGCAAACACAAAACACTAATCAATAGCATTGGCTCAATCTAGCAGAAACCACAATGCCCCACCCACCGAATCAGCATGGAGTCAGCAGAAGCGGCAAGAATAGAATCAGCCAGAATTCTAAGAGAAGTTTTTTGATGCCTTTCTCTCTATGAAGGGGAGACCAGTGAAGCATTGCAAGGCGTTGCAATGCAAGAGAGCATTCTCACTGTCTGTGGGGTGATATTTATATTCTTTCTAAACCCCACACACCCTCTCAAGTGTCCACTCCAGGAAAACATCATATGCCTTCTCATATGTCTGTTTCAACAAAACATCCTCTCTCCAGACAGCTTCTAGAAAAACATCACACAACACAACTAAGTTTGCAAAGAAACCAGCATTTCCACTTCACACTACTTTTTACTTCTAAGCTCCATGGATTATTAAATAGCAAAAATGAAAATCAGGGGATTATGTCCCTTGAAAGCTCACCTGTGAAACAGTTGCTCTCTTTTACCTCGTTATTCTTACCATACTGAAGCTGATAAAACAATAACGACTGCCAAGAGACAATCCTAAATTACTTGTGCTGCTTGGGAAAGGCTCAGAAGAGCCAAGCTGTTTAAAAGAGGCAATCTCCATCCAATCTGCCTAAAATCTTATAGTCAACTTCAGGGGTCCAGTTATCATAAGCCATCACCCACGCTGGGATGGGCTTGTGGTGATGCAGCTGTCTTTGAGTAATATGTTTCTGTAAGCACTCCCATTACCCGCTCTTCTGTAAGTAACTACAATAAAAGTCATTGGTTCACTATGTTGGACTTTGCGGTATCCTTATTTTGGTTTGGTGTGGGTTCCTTATGTGGGGTGAGAAGATGCATATTCAGGTCTCCTCCAGGAAGAGTGACCCACCCCATACTAACCAAACTGCTTGGAGGAAGGCATATAACTGCGAAATTCTTTTTCATGTGTACATAGTCTAAAATCTATTTAGTTTAGTAAACAACACATAGAAATTATCCACATGGTTTATGATATACTTTAATCCTTTCACACAAATAATTTTTCAATATAAGAGTATCCTCTTGAGGTGTGATGATATACACCTTTAATCCCAGCATTTGGGAGCCAGAGGCAGGCAGAGTGCTTGTAAGTTCAAGGCCAACCTCGTTTACATAGCAAGTTCCAAGCTAGCCAGGGCCACATAGTGAGAGAGAGGAAGAGAGAGAGAGAGAGAGAGAGAGAGAGAGAGAGAGAGAGAGAAAGAGAGAGACACAGAGACAGAGACAGAGACAGAGAGAAAGGAGGAGGAAGAGAAGAAAGAAGAGAAATGAAAGGAAGAGTAAAGAGAAGAGGAGAGAAGAGAAGAGGAAGGGAGGGGAGAGAGAAGAGGAGAGGAGAGGGGAGGGGAAGGGAGGGAAGGGGAGGGGAGGGGAGGGGAGGGGAGGGGAGAGGAGAGGAGAGGAGAGGAGAGGAGAGGAGAGGAGAGGAGAGGAGAGGAGAGGAGAGGAGAGGAGAGGAGAGAAGAGAAGAGAAGAGAAGAGAAGAGAAGAGAAGAGAAGAGAAGAGAAGAGAAGAGAAGAGAAGAGAAGAGAAGAGAAGAGAAGACCAAATTAAGCCAAGATTTACCTAGCTGGTTATAGTGGTGCACATATATGCAAATCTGTAATCCCAGCACCCAGGAGGCAGAGACATGAAGGCTTCTAAACTCAAAGATAGCCTGTTCTATCTATATGTTTGAGGGTAGCCAAGAATACACAGGGAGAAACTAAAAACCATCCAGAAAACCATCTTTGATCTTTACTGTTGAAAGGGCAATCCTTTTGAACTCGGAGAAACAACTGTCTTCTGCAATCTACCGCATCTTAGGGAAAATGACCCGTTTGGTAAGACTGTTTCTGAGAGGGTAGCCACCAGCACATATTTTTAGAAGATATTTATGCAAGAGTCAGATTATAAATTACAGAATGTCGAGTATAAGAACTATCCCTAAAAGTAAAAGTACACAATGTGGCTGTGGGCAGATCTCCAGGCAGCAAGGACGCATATGCAGGACTGGGGGAATGGGGTGAAGACGGACAGACAGGGGGTGTAGAGGGGAGGCACTTTCTTTTCATTGTCAATAGCTAACTGGGTCAGAGCCAAGAAAGCATCAGAATTCAGCTTTGACACTTTGTTAACCAGATTAGTTCTATCTGACTTGAGATCTTATTGTCAAAACAAACAACCACAAAAGGCCCCTTCACTGTGTTTGTTATAATGCTGCCTTTCCATGCACCACGACTGATCTAAAGCAGATAATAGCTTTAAAAATTGACTTATTTATGCCACTGTGGGGCTTCGTGTTCTCTGAGAGCCTCACGGTGGAGGTGTCCATAGAGATGCCAGGTAACTAGAGAGTTGATATTAATCTTGACTAAGTGTTTTAAAGCATTGAATTGCAGCCTTTGCTGTCTATGGCCTAATCCTGCCTTTGAGAAACAAGGCATCCTGGAGACTTCACAGTATGGTGCAGAAAAACATAAATAAAACATAAAAAATAAAAATAAAATCCCTTTTTGGGAAACCAGCCCCCCCACTGAAGCCCTTCCAGGCCCAGTATTATAGCTCCTGAAGTTTCAGAAGAGAGGGTGAAATTGCAGAATGCTCTACCCCACATGAAATGAAGAGATGGTTTTCTGTTCTGTCTGGGACTCAAAAAGTGGGATAATCTTTTGACCTAATCGAAGTTGCTTGGAGAATGTTCTGTCTTCTCAGCCTCTGGGAACTTTGGTCATTGTCAGCAAGGCGTGCTACCCATGTCAAGAATGTTCAAGCCCTGGGCCAACTGTGTGAGCCACAGTCCTGGATATGACATTGGTCACTTGAGAGAAGGGTGCTTTAAGCTTCAAAACAAGAAATGCCTGCAGAATGTTGAATTAACATTTTTATTTTGTCCTTGTAGCCCATTCATCTGTCAGCTATGAAATGGCTATTGTACCTCTTATGAGAGTCTGTATTCATGTTGTTGTGGGGTAGCCACGAGACAGAACTGCTCTGACACAGATTTAAGCCAGTAGAAAGTCTTTATTAGGCAGTGAGAGACTATACTGGGTGTTCAGGATTGCAGTGTAGCGCCAAACATTTCTTGGGGTGAACTTTTAAGCATAAAATCTATGTCCTAAGATGAAATACTTCAGTTGACAAGAATTGTACTATGGAAGCCAAAAAGCAAGGTTAGTCCTTTCCCAGAACTAAGAATGTTGATGGAGTAGATCTTGGTGCTCATTTTGGCAGGTGGTGCTGCCTGTGTGCTAAGCTATGTCCTGAATGATACTTCCACCATGGAGTTGTGCTAAGGTCTGGATTCTGGTTATATTATGAATCAAATAAAAGCACCTGGGACTGGAGAAGTGACCCCACAATTAAAAGCACGTGCTGATCTTGCAGAAGACAAGGGTTCAATTCCCAGCCACCCACATGGTAGTTTCCAATCATCCTTAAATCCAGTTCCAGGGACTCTGATGCTCTCCTCTGGCCTCTGTGGCATCAAACATGCACATAGCACACAGTTATACATTCAGGCAAAACATTCATATGTAGAGAATTCTTACCTAAGAAAAAGTCCACTCACTGTACCAACAATGATTTCTTCACCGATAATGAATGAAAGTAGAACGATATCAACTGTCCTTGGCCCCAAGCCTATCTGCTCATCTTTGGCTGGCCCGCTCACAGGCCCTAGAGAGCTCTCCTCTCTTCTATGGCTTTATTTATTATTTATCCAAGAAATATTTACAGTTTCATCTATGTAGTTGGTTCTGTTTTTTTTTAACTGTTAAAAAAAAGAGAGAGAGCAATCAAGACTATGGGAAAGAAGGAAGGGAGAGAGAGAGAGAGAGAGAGAGAGAGAGAGAGAGAGAGAGAAGAGGCTGAAGAGAAGAATGAGGAGGGAGAGGAGAGAAGGAGAAAAGAAAGATGAGAGGGAGAGAGGAAGGGGGCAGAGAAGGTTCTTAATAGGAAACAAAGCCATATCCTAGGGGACAGAGTCGCCAGGTTCTTATTTCAATATATGACCATAGGATTTCAATCCTTTCTGCAAAATTATGACCACTTCTCTACAAATTCTGACATCATCTATGACTGTAAGAGAATGCGAGGGGAGGATTTCACTGGCAAATACCCATCTCTCAAATGGGACGAGACAGGAGTGCCCCTTTCCTGTTGTGTGAAGCAGAACTTCCCGAGAAAAAGTTGGGGGCAGCCAGACACTAACTAAGCAACCCAGAGAAAGGAAAGCTCCCAAGAGTGGAGCTGGTCATCTATCAAATGAAGGAGCTTAAAGTGTGCAAAAAAAGTGGTGGGAAACAGATCCCCATGTCTCCAACTTAATCAGGTTGGAGACACAGCTTAAACAAGACAAATCCATTGCCCAGTACTTCTGGAATCAAAGGCTGAAAGATGAAGGTTGCCCCAGGTCTGCCTCCTAAACCCTGGGAATTCCTTAGCTGAAGGCAGCCGAACACTAACGTTCCACAGTCTCTCTGTGTGGCTGTGTGCCCTCTTGTAAGTGCCAGTCATATTGGATTAGGGCTCACTTTATTCCAGGGCTGGCTCATGTTTAACTAGCTGCATAGCCAAGGACCTTAATCTCAAAGTAACCCACAAACCAGTTACTGGAGTTAGTACTTCTGCAAATGAATCTAGAAACACAATGTAAGCTACTATATTCACAGGCCAATAAATTAAAAAAAAATGTAGCTGAGGCTGAAAACATAAAAGACAAGCTGTCCAAGATGCCTCAATAAGTAACTATGAAGGAAATTGAGTAGATTATTGTGCTTCTTTGATGCTGTAATAAAACACTTTGACCAAAAGCAACTTGGGGAGGAAGTGGTTTATTTGGCTTAAAAGTTGCTGCCTATCATTGACAGATGCAAAAGAGAAAGCCAAGATTAGAAACTGCAACCACAGAGAAAGGCTGTTTACTAGTTTCCACCCCTGGCTTGCTCTACACTCTTTCTTATACATCACAGGCCCACCTAATTAGAGCTGGCACTGTCCACAGTGGTCTGGGCCCTCCTATATCAATTAGTGATCATGGAAATGTCTTCAAAGATGTCTACTGGCCAATGCGATGGAAGCAACTGAGAAACTGCCATGAGTTTGTTGATGCTATGACAATATGTATACTAAACTTTTAGTTACAGGGATTATCATGGAAATTTCCACACTCAAACAGCTAAATGAATACATTGACCAAGGTTACAGACTTTCAAGGAAGAGAGAATGTCAGTCTCGTGAGAAAGAGTGGCCAAAATGATAAGGAAGGGTGAGAAAGAAAGAGGGAAAGATCAGAACTCATTTTTGTTCTGGATAGCACTCTGAGGTCACGGCAAACACATTTATAAAAAAGGAAATGTGCAGAACAGCAACCCTCATGTGCACAGAGGCAAAGTTTTAAAAAATGCTAGCAAACAAAATCAATACTACAAAAAAGGATAGAACATTCTGTTCAAATCAAGAACTAATAAAATAACTCACTGCACAGACACTGCCTGCGTCCACTGCTGTGATAAACACTATAAGGAAAGGAACGTGGGAAGAAAAGGGTTTACTTGGCTTAAAGGTTACAATCCATTATTGTGGGTAGGCAGGGCAGGAACTCAAGAAGGAACATAGGCAGGAACTAAAGTGGAGACCATGGAAGAACACTGCTAACTAGCTTGTTCCCCTTGCCTTGACTAGTTTTCCTTCTTGTACAGTCTTAGCTCACCTTCCCAGGATGGTGTATTAGTCAAGGTTCCCTACAGTAACAGAACTTATGCAATGGGTCTCTATATATGGAGAGAATGGTGGGGGTATATTATAATGATTTATAAGCTATAGTCCAGCTAATCCAACAATGGCTGGCTATGAACAAAGAGTTCAAGAGCCCAGCTTCTGCTCAGCCCATGAGACTGAGGCTAGATGTCTCAGCTGGTCTTCAGTAGACACTGGAATCTCAAAGAGATAGGCTATAGTGCCAGTGAAGGAGTGGACTTGCTAGCAAGGCGAGGACAAACAGGCAAAGTGCAAAGGCTTGCTTCTTCCATGTCCTTACATAGCCTCCCAGCAGAACATGCGGCCCAGGTTAAAGGTACGGCTTCCCACCTCAGGAAGTAGATCTTCCTATGTCCGAGTTAAGTAAAAACCCTTCACCAGTATGCCCTCAATTCTTTTTATCTAATTAATTCCAAGTATAGTCAAGTTGACAACCAAAAATAGCCATCACAGATGATGCCACACACAGTAGGCTGTGCCATCCTATAGTAATTATTAATAATAATAAAAAAGTCCTACCAACATATCCATAGGCCAAAGTAATGGATGCAATTCTTCAACTGAGGTTCCCTCCCCCCAGATAACTCCAGCTTGTGTCAAATAGACAAAACTAACCATCTCAGACAGTAATTCAGAAACATATAATTCTCAGCTCAGAAGTGATCTGCTGCAATTTAAAATTTATTTATGTTAAGTCTGTCCATAAGAAATAACATATGTGGGGCTGGACAGATGGCTCAGTGGTTAAGTGACCTTACCCCTCCTCCAGAAGACCTGAGTTCAGTTCCCAACACCCACCTGAGGTAGCTCACAACCGCCTGTGACTCCAGCTGGCCTTCGAGGGCAACTGGAGACTCATGGAATATATCTATACAGACATATACACATTAATACAAATAGAATGAATATTAAAATGTACATTATTGAGTACACAAAATTCTACAATTTTAACAAGAAAATAAGACATGAAAAAAGAGGAACATAATAGAATAAATAGAAAAGATGAACAAAGGAACATGTTCCTTTGTTATGAAGTTTAAAAGGAAGGAAGAAGAGAGAAGGGGGCGTGGATAAAGGTCTCAGTTCCAAGCATTTACAGATTATAGAATTTAAACCAGATTGTACTGCAGACAGCATTATAAATATAGAGCTACATACACTACAGATATCATCACAAATGATGCAGCTGTGTGCACTGCAGACAGCATCACAAATGCACAGCTTCACATACTGTAGATAGCATCACAAATGATGCCGTCGCATGCACCACAGACAGCATCACAAATGCACAGCTACATGCACTGCATACAGCATCACAAATGACATGGCTAGTAGAAGAGCCAATTATTTGAGAATTTCTTATCAGCTTAAATATATACAATCTGTGCAACTCAGTGAGCACATTTCTATGTGTTTATGGAGTAAGCCAAAACCCTGTGCTCCACACCAAATCCTACGTGCATGGTATGTTTGTAGCAGTTTAATTTGAGACATCCCCAAAAGTACAGACCCTAGTGCCTCTGAGCTGGGAACATGTGTAACTAAGTGTAAGTCAGCCACAGGAAAGAAGATCCATGACTCTGCCATGGAGCGAAAAATCCAGATGCAAAATATAGCATACTGGATTCACACTGTGTGGTCCACACTCTGAAAAGGGCAAAGCTACAGAGGCAGAAGCCATACAGTTGCTGGCAGATGGGCTGTAGGGAGCAGTTATGCTTTGATTAGAGGGAAGAAAGGGGACTGCTTAGGGAGGGACACAACTGAACTGTGTGTGTGTGTGTGTGTGTGTGTGTGTGTGTGTATGTGTGTACACGTACATGTGTGCATGTTCATGAAAGGGAGATACACACCTGTTTGTATGGAAGATACACACTTGTTTTGTATGGAAAGCAGAGGTCAAGGTCTAGTGTCCTCTTCAGTCCTATGTCATCTTATTTTTAGAAAGAGCTTCACATAGCCTGGCGCTCACCGACTTGCTTAGAACTGCCAGGCCTGCAAGCTCCAGAGCCTCCTGTCTGCCTCCCGAGCTCTGGGACTGCAGGTGCAGACTGCTGATCAGCCTGGCTTTTTACCTAGATGCCGGGGATTAAACCAGGTCTGCAAGCTTGGGCAGCAAGCACTTTAGAGCTGTCTCCTCGGACCCCGAGTTCCCCTATGGTGATAGAAGAGAATGTGTGTATTAGCCAAATTCACAGAAATGTACACTAAAAAATATTTCCAATACATAAACTACCTCTGAATGTTTAAAGATTAAAAGTAAACCATTAAATCGATCTTGGTCCTAAAAATCTACCCAGTATATCATGAACTTACACTTGGATTTTCTGCTAAACACGAAAGTCTCGATGAAAGTTGCTCATGTGGCTTTGGCCAAAGTGCTACACAGAAGGATTTGGAAGCTCAGGCCACTGATGACCGATTCCATAGAATCAATAATGGGGGTGGGAGGAGTCTCATTAAGACAGTTAGAAAACGCATATAGTACAAGAAAGAGACAGGAGTTAGACTGGAGAGTCCAAAGTGCCTGAGTGAAGGGTTCATGACTTCCACAGAGGATCTGTTCAAAGAGCAGCTGTCGGTCCATCACCCAGCACGGACATGATTCAGCAGAACAAACCTGAAACGTCTGCAGCTCAAGTTGGGACGTGACAGCGAAACGAAACTGCGTAAACTAAACATCAATTATCGCCTCCTGTGTATCTGCCTCGTCACTGGAAGGAAAAAGATCATATGCAAAGGAGGGAAGCCCTTGTCCTGTGAAGATACTAAGAAGGAGTCACAGAAAAGCTCCTGCGGACCTAAACCTCCATCAGAGCATTCGTTTCTAGCAGCTTGGGCACAGTGGGATCCTGGGGGAGAGTTCCACACACCAGCTGGCCTCTTTCTTCACCAGAGGAGCGTTTGATGTGCTAAGGTTGTGCCTGGAACAACATGTGTGTGGCTTTCCAGCGGACAGGTGTAAGCGTGCTGGGAAGAATCGAGTGAGATGCCGGCGCTTGCCGCCAGTCTCCCACGCTGCAGATAAACATGAAAAAAAAAAAAAGGTTTCTTCTTGGAAAACAGTCAATAAATTATTTGTCGAGAGGATAAGTGGATGGAGGAAGGAATCAATAGGAGCAGAAGATGAATAAATGAACTAAGCTTAGTTTGTGTGCTGGGGGCTGGGGAGCAGCTTCTCGGAAGAAAGCTTGTGGGGTGGGCGCTAACCCCTCAATGGAGTGTGGGTTTGCCGCTGACACGGCTCCTTGGTGTCGGCTACCAGTTCCCAAGGCTGTAGCGGGTGCTGGAAACTCTTCTGTTCCTTCCCTCTCTGCCTTTCCCTTCATCTTTCTCTGTGATGAGTGAGACTTGCTCATTCAGTTTCATGCCTGTGGCCGTTTCTTCTGGGTTTCGTTTTATTATGTGTGTGGGGGAGGGGGTACATGCGTCCACTTCCGGTGTGTCTACTTTTGTGTGTGTGCTTGCTTGTGGAGGCCTGGGGTTGATGTTAAGTGTCTCCCTCAATTACTTTCCTCCTTGTTGTTTGAGAGAGGGTATCTCACTGAACCTGGAGCTCATGAATTTGGTTCTTCTGGCCGGCTAGCCAGCTAGCCCTGGAGATCATCATCCAGGCTCTGCCTTTCCAGAGCTGGACTGACAAAGCATGTACCACTGTGCCTGTCTGGTGTGGTTTTTTGTTTGTTTGTTTGTGTTTTGTTTTGGGTTTTTTGTTTGTTTGTTTTTTTGTTTGTTTTTTTTTGTTTTTTTTTTTTTGTTTTTTTTTTTTTTTTTTGTTTTTTTCGAGACAGGGTTTCTCTGTGTAGTCCTGGCTGTCCTGCAACTCACTCTGTAGACCAGGCTGGCCTCGAACTCAGAAATCCGCCTGCCTCTGCCTCCCAAGGGCTGGGATTAAAGGCGTGCGCCACCACCGCCCGGCTGGGTTTTTTTTTTTTTTTTTTTTTTTTAATGTGTCTCTTGGTGATCCAAACTCAAGGACTCATGCTTGTGTGGCGACTGCTTTGCTGCCTGAGCCTTTCCACACCCAAAGGCTTCTGTTTGATTTTTTTGTCATCCAGGAAAACAATAAAAAAAAACCTCTGCTTTTTCAGAGCTAGCTACAGATTATACGCACTAACTGCACACTGGCATTTTCTTTTCTTTTTTTAAAGATATTGTTTTTATTAGATATTTTCTTTACATTTCAAATGTTAACCCGTTTCCTGTTTTCCCCTCTGAAAACCCCTAACCCATCCCCCTCCCCCTGCTCACTAACCCACCCACTCCAGCTTCCCTGTCCTGGTATTCCCCTACACTGGGGCCTCTCCTCTCATTGATGTCCAAGCAGTCCATCCTCTGCTACATATGTGGCTGGAGCCATGGGTTCCCCCATGTGTACTCTTTGGTTGGTGGTTTAGTTGCTGGGAGCTCTGGGGGTACTGGTTGGTTCACATTGTTGTTCCTCCTATGGGGCTGCAAACTCCTTCAGCTTCTTGGGTCCTTTCTCTGGCTCCTCCCTTGGGGACCCTGTGCTCAGTTCAATGGTTGGCTGAGAGCATCAACTTCTGTAATTGTCAGGCACTGGCAGAGCCTCTCAGGAGACAACTATATCAGGCTCCTGTCAACAAGCACTTGTTGGCATCCACAATAGTGTCTGGGTTTGGTATCTGTATATGGGATGGATCCCCAGGTGGGCAGTCTCCGGATGGTCTTTCCTTCAGTCTCTGCTCCACACTTTGTCTCTCTATCTCCTCCCATGGGCATTTGTTCCCCCTTCTAAGAAGGACTGACGTAGCCACACTTTGGTCTTCCTTCTTCTTGAGCTTCGTGTGGTCTGTGAATTTTATCTTGGATATTCCAAGCTTCTGGGCTAATATCCACTTATCAGTTGAGTGCATAAGATGTGTGTTCTTTCGTGACTCAGGATGACAGTGGCATTTTCATATTTATTCCTTCAGATGCAATAAAATGAGACGTATCGATTCTTTACTGATTTACCAGTTTGGGGTTGTCATGCCATCTGTGAAGAGGCTGAGACAGAGCACAGTGGAGCAGATGCACAGAGCTCCTGAGCTGAGAGCCTGTACCTTCCAGACAGTCATAGTTCCATCACGTTTACAAAACACAAGCCAGGCACTGAAATAAAGCCAGCGCCCGCTCAGGAAGCAGCAGGGCTGCCGACCAAACTGCTCGCATTCACTTTGACACCATCTGAAACTACTCCCAAAGAGAACTCTGCCGCACAATCTTGAGTTCCATATTTTGAAAACCGGGAGACGAAGGGACGGCTGACTGTGGTGGTCAATCAGAAACAGCTTGGTCCAGCTCTGCTTTACATCTGTCCAGTTGCACTAATGTCGCAAGGCTCAGCCAGCCGGATGCTATAAGGGTAATTTAAGAAGTGTGATGATTCCCCATTTCTCGCACTGGCTTATTCATTGTGAGCCACAACTCCCTGGTTCCAGTTCCCCCTCCCTCCTGAAGAGCAGGTGTCTGCAACACACACGTTCAGGGTCACCAAGAGGGAATAATGGGAAAACACAGTGAACTTCCAAAAGGATGCTTCTGAAGAGGAAAACATTTGCATGTCACGAAGGCAATTTGATCTGCAAATACTCAAGAGTTCTACTGTGCTGACATCTTAAGCTGTTGTTTTGTTATTATAGACATTAGCATTCTGGACTTGTTTGTTCGTTTGGGTTGGGTTTGAGTTTAGTTTCATGAGGTATCATGCAACCCATGCTGGCCTCGAACTTGCTATGTAGTTGAGGATAACATTGAATTTCTGATCCATCACCCACGAGTTAGGTTTACATACATGAAACCCCAAGGCTTGGCAGCTTTCCTGACTTGCATGGACTCTGTGGAATTTGATAATGTTCAGGTTCTTACGACAGCTTAGACAAGTTGTTAGAGAAGAAAAGCAAGACTCGAGAGAGAGGAGCTTCTCAAGTCACACAGATGACAGACAGGAAGTAACATGGGATTGTAACTGGGTAACCTGGGAACAGATATCAATCCTCTTATATCTTGTATCCATCTTAAAAAGTGATATATGAATAGAGATGCCCATGAAGACCTAGGGACCACCTTCATTGTATGGACTTTTAGATGGTATTTTCATTCCTAAAAATGTGACATGGTAATTTTGAGAGGAATTCCAGCTCGTCCACAAACATCCAGGGCAGGTATGTCAGCTCTGTGCTGGGCAACAGCAAGCCTCCTGGTCCACCAGGGCTGAGTAAGGGGTCCAGGTGGTTTGCAGTTGTTCTAATTATACAGCAGAGAGAATCATATCCCTTTCTGTACAGTATGCCCTATTGGACTTCAGGTAGTTTCCATGAAAACCTAAAGATTTTTCAGAAATGGTCTCATAAAATTCACCTCCTCAGTAGACAAGTAAGACAATTAATTTAAACCGCTATCTTCAAGCCAGTTGTGGTACATGCCTTTAATCCCAGCAAAGGCAGGAGGATCTCTGTGAGTTTAAGTCCATCCTGGTCTACATAGCAAGGTCTAGGTCAGCCAGGACTATAGGATTAAGACCCTGTCTCAAAAACAACAAAAATATCACCTTCAAACTTGCAAGTAATTTTTATTTCATAGAGTTTTGTAAATTTGGGATTTTCCAATTCCTGAAAAGTGGAAGCATTTCTGAATCTAATTCGTGAGCAAGTGATAACTTTTTTGATTTCCAAAAACTGCAAATGAGTGGTGCAGTTTCCTACGTTAAGATAAACTTAGCACCCTCTCATCTCCAAAGCCCCGTGTAATGGTGAAAGGTTATAGGAAAGCTTTAACACTGTCAATTTCTACCAATTAAAGATATTTCGCAACATTTAAAACTTAAATATGCTAATGACTGCGTAAAAGTATAAAAGTTGTATATATTAATGAGTTGTATATATTAATGTATGACGTGTGTGTGTGTGTGTGTGTGTGTGTGTGTATGTGTGTGTGTGTGTAGATGCATCCATGACATGGTACACATGTGGATGTCAGAAGACAACTTTCAAGCATCACTCTTCAGCTTCACTTTGCATAAGATAAAGTCAGTTGTTCATTGATACTCTATGTGCTGGGTTGGCTGGCTTGTGGGCTTCTAGGTATACTCAGTGTCCATCTCACATCTCACTATAGGGTGCTGGGCTTACAAGAGTATGCTTTGGCTTGGCTTTCTGAGAGCTCTGGGCTCAGAACTTAGGTCCTCACACGTGTGTGTCAGGCGATTTCATTCCCTTGTCATCCCCCCAAACCCCCGTGTGATGTTTTGATACATGTATGTATTATTTAATGTGTAAAGAATTAAGCCTACTCATCTACTCTACTCAAGCATTTATCATTTCTCTGTGGTTAAAACACTCAAAATGGCAGCTAGAGAGATGCCATGGCTTTTAAGAATACTTGATGCTCTTCTTAAGGACCTGGGTTCATTGCCTGGCACCCATGCTAAGTGGCTCACAACTGTTTATAATTCCACTTCCAGGAGATCAGACACTTTTCTGGCTTCTGAAGGTATACACACACACACATATATATGTTAAAATTAAATAAAATCTATTTAAATATGTAAACATTCAAAATACTTTGCTCCAGATCATTCTGATCTACAATCACCCAACTGTACAAAATAGCCCACCGAACTCCGTATTTATCCAACGTCGTACCCATTGACCCCCTCCCCCAATCATTTACATTTTATTGCCTATTAACGATGTTGGGTATCTTCTTTATAGATCTGTTTGTGATCTACATATCTTCTTTTGAGAATGCTATTAGGCCCATTGCTCATTGTTTATTGTATTTTGTATTATGCTGCTGAGATTTGGGCTCCTGATGACCTTACGCCAGGGAGGCTGTGAAGCTGAGCCCGATCACTTCCTACTAAACTGCAGCAAAGCTTCAACAAGCAGGAGGAGCTTCAGCTCAAGGGCTGGGGAGAACGAGCTCTCACAGCAGAGGTAACCTAACTCTTCGGTCAACAGTGGGCAGAAGGGTTTGGAGTTTGGCTAAGACTTGGTAATTGTCCACTAGTTCTAGGCATGGATTCAAAACATGTTTTTCTGCTTGAGTCGGTATCCTGGCCTGACTTGGTCGACTAAGGCAGTGGTTTTAATTCAGGAACTTCTGATGTCATCGTCATACATAAACATCCTGGTCCCAGAGCTTGGTCTGTGCTTCATGATAAGGCTGAAGGAATTTCAGTGCTTGAATTGGTGAAGGAGGGTCAAGGAAACACAGCTCTTCCACCAGCCAAGTTTGTCCTGTTACAGCCTTGCACAAAACATTTGTTAAATGATAAGATGAGGATATACAGAGCTGAGTCTGAGCTAACTGCTTTAGGGAGGCAAAGGGACTGGATAATGTAAAGAGAGACACCAAGGCTTTCATACTTTCTAAATTACCCACCAGACCTCATTCAAGATAGACTCTGAGAAATAGGCAATGTGTTTTTGTTTTGTTTTTCCTTTTAGCTTTTTGTTTCATTTTGATTTGGCTTTTGTTGTTGTTGTTTGTTGTTGCTGTTTTAATGCCCTCAAGATTCTGAGGACTAACCCGACCAATTGCTGTCAAACTACACTTCAGAGATATTTTATCTCAGAGCTAGGACGAGACTAATTAGGCTTTGCTCCACCATGCAACTTAAGAAATTGTTCAAGTTGAAGGAACTTTTATGATTTTTCAATTGTTTGCTCCCAGGAAGATTGGACAGGCCCTATTAGGGTAGAGTTTAACATTAAAACATGGATATTTTAAAGAGCTCTGTCAAGGGAATAACTATAAAAAGCAGAGAAATACGGGTGGGATGCAATAGAGGAAGATCGCTTACGACAACTTCAGGCTTCCACAGGCACATGTACATATGTACCAACTAGTGGGTACCCATATGCATGTGCTACACATACATGCCACACAAACTATCACAGAAAACACACACTGAATACATTCACAGTTTTCTTTTTGTTAAAACTACTTTTTGTACCAGAGTAGGAATACTAAATGTCACTGTGGTGGTTTTAATGACAATGGTTCATATGTTTAGTTCCAAGTTGGTAGAACTGTGTGGGAATTGTTAGGATGTGTGGCCTTGCTAAAGGAAGTATGTCACTGGGATTAGGCTTTAAGGTTTCAAAAGCCCATTTCAGGCTCAATTTCTTTCTCTTTCCCTACCCTAAGTATGCAAAGCTCTCAGCTACTCTTCCAATGCTATGCATGTCTGCTTTCTACTATGATGGTCATGGACTAACCCTCTAGAACTTTATCAAGACCCTAATTAATGCTTTCTTTTATGAGTTTTTGTTGTGTTCTTGTTTTTGATGTTGCTTTGGTTATGGTGTCTCTCTCTTCTTAGCAATAGAATAGTCACTAAGACAACATGAAGTGAGCATTGGATAACAACATTAAGTATGCCATATACATCCTGAACTCACATAATATATAAATAAGCAACTAAATATGCTAATAAGTAAGAAACTAGCCAAATCCTTATGCAGAAGAATTCCCACCGAATTGCACATAAGATCTGCCTTACTCGGGGCGAACTCTCCACTTCCTAAATGTGACTGTATAAGTCAGGGTTCTCTAGAGTCACAGAACTTATGGGTAGTCTCTATATATAGTAAGGGAATTTGTTGATGACTTAAAGTCTGTAGTCCAACTCCCAACAATGGTCAGCAGTGCTGTGAATAGAAGTCCAAGGATCTAGCAGTTGCTCAGTCCCACAAGGCAAGCAGGCAAAGAAGAGAAAATCTTCCTTCATCCAATGTCCATGTGTAGGTCTCCAGCAGAATGTGTGGCCCAGATTAAAGGTGTATACCACCACACCTGGATCTGGGACTTACTTCGTCCTTACCTTAGTCTTCTGGAATTCATAGCCATTCTGCCTCAAGATCTCCATGCCAAAATCCAGGTCAGAAACGTGTATCTCCCAGCCTCAAGATCAGGATCATAGTTGAGCCTTTCAATTCTGGTTTCCAGATTCATTGTTCGTTCCAGATATAGTCAAGTTGACAACCAGGAATAGCCACTACAGTGATCTCATTCAGAATGTGTCATAGACTAGAGGAAAAGTCAAATAAAGCCAACAGTCCTAAAACTAGACAAGAACTGCATCAGTACATTTTCAACATCAGCCATTAAGAGTCATGCAGACCGTTTGTGACCTTGAGAAAAATGAAGATGGCAGTTCCCTTGATAACCTTAGTATGGAAAGCTAAGGTGTGGTAACCTGAGGTGTCATCTTAATGGGATTCACAAGCAGCTGGGAGACACACCTCTAGGTGTTTCTATCTAACTGAAGGAGGGAAGGCACATTCTGAGTGTGGGCAGCAGCATTCTATGGGCCGGGCTTCTAGACTGAATAAAAAAGGCAAAAGGAGAGAATGAACCTAGCATGCCTCTCTCTGCTTCCTAACTGCAGACCCAATGTGAGCAGCCACCTTATCCTTCCACCCATGGCTTCCTCAGCATAATGGACTAATCATCTCTCTACCCATGCCTTCCTCATCATGATGGACTGGTCATCCCTCCATCCATGCCTTCCCCACTGTAATAGACCAGAGCCTCAAACCTTCATGTTCTTACTCTAAGGTGTTTCTGTCAGATGTTTCCTCTTTATTGCAGTGAAAAAAGTAAGCATAGCGTACTTTTACATAGTATCTGAGCATGCTTGTAGGACTCTCTATCATCAAAGAGGGAAAGCTTGAGAATTTACTGCACCACAGACCCCGCTGATAGAAACAGTATGAAAGCTGACAAGGTGTCCTATGTGAGGTGCTGTGTAGGTACACTTTGTGTGTGTGTGTGTGTGTGTGTGTGTGTGTGTGTGACTTTATTACTTACAGGTGTACTTTGGGGCTATTTTATTGGGTTCTTATATCTACCACCCTCCCAAACTGCATTCCATCTTAATTCCTTCCAACACCCCTCCAACACTAGGTAGGAAAAAAATAAGGACAGAAGGGAAAGTAGGCATAGGTTTCATTAGCCTACTACCTGCTGGTTAGTGGTGTTGAGTTCCTTGGGCCAAGTCCAATCTTCACCATTAGGATATCCAATTTCTTCTTCTTGTTGTCCCTTTGCTCTTGACTACTTGACAAGCCATGACAGGAACCAACAGCAAGAGTAGCAGCAGCAACCTTAGGGCAGGTGCTGGGCCTCTCTCTGGTCTCTGCATTTATACCCTCTCAAAAGTTTTGAGAATTCCAAATGTCACATATATACAGAAACTATCTACAGCTGGCAAAAATCATGCCCCTGCTAGTGCATGAGGCAAATCATAATCACCTGCTACAAAGCAGCCTCTTAGCCTACACCTGGGATTAAAACAAAACATACTCATATATCATAATTAGGTTTTCAAAGAAACCAAAATTCTCGCTACAGTCCTGGAATAGAAAAGTCATGGTAGCTAAAAAAGTTGGAATAAATGTCAGATCCAGTTAATGTCAGCACTGGTTAATTAGCTCTAGCAAATGTCCCAGGAAAACTGAAGAGGAGTTCTTCATACTATTATCTCAATGTTTCTTGGAATATAAAACTGCTCTCAAAATTAAATATAATAGCTAAACCCAAACACTGGATTATCCAAATCTGAAAAAAAAATTGTCAACATACCCATGAGGGAGGATGAAGTCAGAGTACTCATCAGTGGAAAGAAACCTAATTAGATGGCAAATTATTTGAGATCACATTGTCCCCTAATTACATGATGTTTGAAACCTTGTAAACAAGTGTTTCTATTTGCTATAAGGGCCTCATATGTGGTGTGAAGATTAATTTGAAATGGAAGAGCACAGTTATGGCTGTGGTCTTGTGTCTGATCATTTACCCTTGTTTCTTTCAGCCTAGAGCACATGAAGTATTCATGAGAGTACTTGGCTTGTGCCTTATGCGATGGGTTGTGTGTCTGTGTGGTTACATTTTCTTGCCATTATGAATTGGCTATAGAATGGTCATTGTATCCCATTTACAAAGCAAACCCAATTTGAGGGGGAAAAACTGAAAATAAGGTATCATTCACTAGGGACTCTTAACTCCCTATAACACTCCGATATATCTTATGTTTTCTACCAGAGTTAAACTACATCATCATTTTGTATAGCCTTAGAAAGAAACTTCAGAAACATTGATAACTATGTTTGTTTGCTATAATCTTAAGGATTTATGGTTACTTTCTCATATATGTGTGGGAGAAGGGTCCATATGGGTGTCTACAGAAGCTGGGGGACAACGTCCAAAGTCTCTGTGTAGCTGTGGGCTTTCCACCCATTCCCAGGTTCCCAGAGATAATGACTCTGAGACTGAATTACATATGAATAAATGCCTAGGCCAATAGCTTGGTTGTGTTCCCCAACTAGCCCATACCTCAATAATCCAGATATTCTATTCTATGAGTGCTACATGATCGGTTACCTGGTCCTCAGATTCATGTGAACATCTTCCTCTGTGTCTGGGACAAATCTCCCTTTCCTGAACCTGTCTATTTCCCAGAATTCCTCCTTCTCCTTCTCCTTCTCTCTCCCTTTCTTCTTCTGGGACAAATCTCCCTTTCCTGAACCTATTTCCCAGAATTCCTCCTCCTTCTCATCCTTCTCTCTCCCTTTCTTCCTCCTCCTCCTCCTCCTCCTCCTCCTCCTCCTCCTCCTCCTCCTCCTCCTCCTCCTCTCTCTCTCTCTCTCTCTCTCTCTCTCTCTCTCTCTCTCTCTCTCTCTCTCTCTCTCCTAGACGCTTCACCTTCTAATCCTGCCTCAGCTCATTGCCTTAGGCTTTTTTGTTGACAGATAAAGCCTCCATACATTGCACAAGATATTCTCTCTATATCTCTGCCTGCACAGAATTGGAGTTACAAGCATGCATCAGCTCAGTAGGCATTTTTACCTTGATTCTGAAAATCCTACCCAGGTCCTCAGGCTTGAGATGCAAGGGCTTTACAGATTGCCTATCTGTGCATTGCCTCCAGATCATTAACATGTAGTTCACTAACCACTGACTTTTATAGACTTTTATGATCAATAGAACATACACTAGTTAGTCAGCTTGTGATATACTTTTAAATAGTTAACTTAAAATGTTGTTTTTATTTTTTAAAAACACCAATTCAAAATTATAACTTACAATTATATTTTCCACTGCATGTCACACTTCCTTCGATTTTATAAAAGTTACTAAGAGGTTGAGAATGGATGGGGTCGAGGACTGGGGATGTGGCTGTAGGGTAGAGAGTGTGCTTAGGATGCCGGAGGCAGGAGGTACTGGGTTTGATTCCCAAATTCCCAACTCCAACAGAAAGAGGAGGGAAAGAAGAAAGGGGAGAAAGAAGGAAGTGGAAGGGAGGGAGGGAGAAAGGGAGGGACATAGGGAAGCAGGAAAAAAACCAAAGAGACAGAGAGGCTAATACATGAACCTTAGCTTGGCCTTTCACTTATATGCCACTGAATGGGGATGATAGTATTATCTGGAGTCATTCAGAACTAAGTCCATGCTCCTATACTTACTAAACTCTGTACTAGTAAAACAGTAAGCAGACACTCACTCGTTTTTCTCATTTTGTATTAGTTCTTTGTGAATTTCATACAATGCAGTTTGATCTCATTCACCTCTTTCTCCCTCCTCTCAGACCCACCCACCCTCTTCTCTCCCCCACCTAACTTCGTGTCCTCTTTTTAAAGTCTATCAGGTAGAGCTGATACTGCTCATCTAACCTGACTATGTGGCTTTCAAGGGAGGGCAGTCAACCTACCAAGGGGCCACACCTTTAAAGAGAACAGTTGATTCTTTTCCCACCAGCTATCAACTACCAAGACCTCCTTAGCCATGGGCAGGACTTTGCTTCCATTTTGCCTCTCCTTGCTGGAATTTTGTCTGGTCTGATCTTGTAAGATATTTACTCCTCATTGGGAAAAAAAGTGATACCAAATTATAAGATTATTGCTTCCTACCTAAAACTATTGTGGGGGTAGTGATGGTAGTGATAATAGTAGCAATGTTGGTGATAATGAGGGGGTAGTTGATGGTGGTGGTAGCAGTGTTGAGGATAGTGGGAGGTGGTAGAGAAAGTAGTAGTGATAGTGGTAGTAGTATTGATGGTGAAATGATGATGGTGATGGTGACAGTGTTATGGTTATGGTGGTGTTGTTTGTGGTGGTAGTGGTGGTAATGGTGGTATATGGTGTAGTGTTGATTGACTAGGAGCTATAGCCTTATTGGAGGAGGTTCTGAGATTTCGAAGCCTAAGCCATTTTAGATTGGCTTTCTCTCTCTCTCTCTCTCTCTCTCTCTCTCTCTCTCTCTCTCTCTCTCTCTCTCTCTGACTCCTACTTTCAAAAGAATGTAACTCTCAGCTCCTGTTGCAGCACCATGCCTGCCTGCATGCCTGTTGTCATGATCCCTGCCATGATGGTCATGGACTCACCCTCTGACCCTGTAAGCCTCTTTCTTTGATAAACTGCCTTGGCCATGGTGTCTTATTACAGTAATAGGAAAATAACTAAGACAATGATGGTGATAATGGCCTTGGTGGTGTTGGTGTTGCTGCTGGTGGTGCTGGTGGTAGTAGTAGTGGTGATGGTGACAATGGTCCTGGTGATGGTCACTGTAGCTTTGGAGCCATATTCATCCCAGTTTCTCACTCTCGGAATTCGAAGATTGACATCACTGACTGGTAGCTATCTGGATGCCCCCTGGTTGCTATTTTTTTGGGGGGGCGTGGTTTGAGACAGGGTTTCTCTGTGTAGCCCTGGCTGTCCTGGAACTCACTTTGTAGACCAGGCTGGCCTCAAACTCCGAAATCCGCCTGCCTCTGCCTCCCAAGTGCTGGGTTTAAAGGTGTGCACCACCACCTCCTGGCTCCCTGGTTGCTACTTAACCTGGTCAACATCTCTCCCAGCAAGACTACTTGGGATGTAAATGCAATTGTAGAGCCCAGTTTGAGATTGAAGTCTCTGCTTTGCAAAAGAGTTTGTGGTGCCTTCAGCAATAAGGTCTAACCACCCAGTTCTCTGGGGTAGCTGACATTGGTGGCCTGTACTGTTCCAGAGGCCTTGGGGGGGTCCCCCAGTCCAACAGCTTACAGGGATTTTCACTGAGTACCCCATGGTCTCTGGGAGCAGCTTTATCCACTGTCTCGGTTGTTTTTCTGTGACTGTGATAAAACATTCTGACTAAAAGTAACTTAGGGGCAGAACGGCTTCTCTGGGCTTTTAATTCCAGGTGGGTCAGAGTTCATCAGAGCAGGGAAGCTTGGCAGGCATGGAGGCCGGGGCAAGACGCTGAGAATTCACATCCTCAACAGCAAACACAAACTGGAAGTGACAAGAAAAAGAAATTACTTTTCAAAACTGCCCCTAGTGATGTACTGCCTTCAGGAGACCTCACCACCTTAACCTCCTCAAGTATTGTGACTCACTGAGGAAGAAGTGTCCAAATGTCCCAGACGAGGGTGGGGGTTGGGGTGGGGCATTTCTCATTCAAGTCACCCTTGTATGTCTACTGATAGATATTAATGTTGAGCTTCTTTAAAAAAATCGATTAGCTTACCAAGTATCCAGTTCCCTTCCTATATTTGGTTGACCACGCCCCCTGATGGCTCCACTCCCCAAGCCCCTCGGCCCAATCTGGTCCTTCACCAGGTTAAATCTTCATGCTCTGGGGTCCTTTATTCATGGTCACGCAGTGTCCATTCTGCAACCCTCTCTGCCACCCTCAGGTTCTTTCTTTCCCCTTCGATGGGGCACTTTCCAGCTCCCTACCTGTTCACTCCTGCATAGATGCGCCTATGTTAAAAGCAGAAACGAGGGTCCACAGATGAGAGGGCACGTGGGCTTTGTCTCTCTGGCCCTGTGCTTACTGCCCACCATTTCTGCTTCAATAACTTTAATATTTCCATTCTGAGCAATTCCTATGATTATAGCATCATACAGAACCTCTGTGTGTGAGGGGAGGGGCGCCCTCTTTTTTCTTTCTTTTTTTTTTCTTTTTTGGTCCCTCCCTCTCTTTCTCTCTGGTTTTGTTTTGTTTTGTTTTGTTGTGAGACAAAATGCTGCTGTGTGAAACTTACTCTGAAGCCCAGGCTAGCCACGGGGTTGCAGCAATTGTAGCAATCCTCCTGCCTCTTCCTCTACAGGGGTCCCAAATATGTCCCTAGCACAGCTTAACCTCTTTTCGCGTACTCTGCATTGCTTCCTGGGCCCCCTTTTAAGGTGACAGCATGTCACTGTGAGAGGCAGAAGCTTGGTTAGCAGAGCTCCAGTTTGTTGATCTAAAACAGATCATAGCACAGCTCAACTTCTAATGTAAAAATAGAGATTGTCCCTGTGTTATATTTTTGTTGCTGGCGTTTACTTCACAATGACGCTTACCAGTTGTATCACAGTGACTAAGTGTGGCTTCTAAGGTTCTCTAGCTCTTGTGTGCTCCATTTAATGGAAAGACTGAAACCCAGGCAGTCAGAGAAAAATGAGTTTATTTATAGTGAGGCTTTTCTCTCCATCTAGATTTTTAATGACAGTGTTGTGTCGTAATTTGTGGGAGTAACCAAAGTTACCAAGAATATCCAAGAAAATGCCCCAGTTATTCAAATATATCAGGCCCTTTCATGTGGAAATGCAAATCAGTACTCTAGGGAAAGACTGGTCAGCAGCCGATCATTGGATCATTCCAAGAGCCTTGAGAAGAGTTGAAGAATGGTCACTAAAACTGGCTTTTCACCCCTCCCCCCACCAACAGTTGACTAAAGGCTTTATAAAATTTGGAATGTTTTAACTTTAAATACTGCGAGTTTAGCATTTCAAGGAATCCATAAATGGATGAAGTCTAGAATTTTCAATAATCCCTAATCCTTGAATTTAAAAGTTTAGTCATAATCAAAAATGGAAAGTTAATGAAATTTACTTAGAAACAGGAAGATAACAACAAACAAACAAATAAAACCATCCCCTACCCCCAGTGCAGCAGGACTGGACGTGAAGGAGGTTCTTACTAGGAATGCACTTTGTGATGACCAGACCGGACTGACAGGATGTGGGCTCAAAAACCCGATAGTCACCAGAGAGGATGTGCTGAAAAGAGCCAGTGAGTGTTTATTTTAGGTTAAAATAGCTCAGAGATGGAATTTCTCATCACAAATAAAGAATGAGCAGCCATTCTTCATAGTACATACCTTGGTGATTTTCACTGAAAGTTCTAGAATTTATCACATGGAGGTGAATCGGTTATTTTTAAACTTTATTTGGTGTGTGTGTGTGTGTGTGTGTGTGTGTGTACGTGCACTCACACCATCGCCCCTGCGTGGAGGTCAGAGAACAACTTTCAAGAGTCAGTTCTGTTCTTTTACCTTTCCATAGACATCTAACGAGGTCCCCAGGCTCATATGACCAAGGTCTCTATCCCTTGACCCGTCTCACCAGCCCACAAAATGTGCATTTTATGCAAAGCACAACCACATTTCTCCAGTCTCAGCACCTGGGAAGTGGAGTCAGAAGGATCCGGAGGAATTCACATGTGATTCCTGGCTACAGAGAGTTCAAAACCATCCAGCTACCTGGGACTATTTTGAGCAAACACCAAGGAAGTATACTTCAATTTACATGGTGAAAATTTCACTGTTAATAATGAACCTGACTTACAACTGAAAGAAGCATCCCCATCAAGATTGTTATTCATTTGTTTATTGCCAAAAGGCCACCAGGGAAGAAAGATCTGATGCGGCTTCAGGGGTGAGAGTTCAAAGTCGTGGTGTTCTAGGATGGGAAGCTGAGGTTGGTGGAGTAGGGACACCCAGCACCCAAGTTCCAAGGGAAACATTATCAGTGACTAAGCAGAAAGGAACAGTGCAGGACAGTCACTTAATCTAACAGCCAACTAAACAACTGATGAGAAAACTGCAAACACAGACTTGTTGGCTTATAAAAGCAATTAACGACCCTAAGGCTGAGTGACGCTGCAGGAGAGTGACTCAGGGAGAGGGAGGCAGCCACAGCAAACTAAGTGGAGAAGCAGTCATCCTCTGAACTGCGGGGCTAGCTTGCCCCTGTCATGGCGGTGGGGAGGGGTGCTACTTTAAGAGAACTCAGTCAGAAGTCTGCATTTCTATCTCTAAACCCGAAGATCTCCCCTCTACACTAGCTCAATGAGAGCCCACTCCCAAAATCAGTGTGAACACAGAAAACCAGTTATGAGATGGACACAGATTACAGAGTTCAGAACCCATGTGGCCCCACTCCCAAATGGGAGCAGAAGCCACTGACAGCTAGGAATTAGGCCTGGCCCTAGGAAAAGGGGAAAGGCCAGCTGTGTGTGAATGCAAGAATAAGTGGGGGTTAGCCTTGACTGGTCTGGCCAGGTCACACAAATTCATCTGTGCAGAATATTTGGTTCTGACTGACAGCCTCCTATACCCCTAGAGCCAGAGTCTTTTGGACCTTTCCCACAGCCAGCCCACACTAGCTGAGCACCTACCTCTGAGAGGGCATGGACCTGGGCGGGCCTTGTACTCAGCTAGAGGCACCCACTGAATTGCTGGCATCACTGGCACATGGAGATCACCCTCAAGAGCTCAGCCAGCACGCCCCCAACACTGCTCAGGCTGCTGGTGGGAAAGGTAGGGCAGGGCTCAACCTGCAGCAGACCTTCCTGGTCTAACCTGTTTGGACATCAGTGAGGATACAGCCTACTAACCCTCTTCTTCTTCTCCTTCTCCACTGCCATCACCAAGGGAACAGGCCTGGGGAGAAAATCTGCCCCTCCAGCTGTTCAGCGGGGAAGAACCATGAATCATTGTTAACGATGGTTCTAGCCTGGCCTGTGCTGCTTTCCTGCGATTTTACTCTGTGCTATTTATATCTTCAGCCTATAAAGGTCCCCCTTCCTTTGTCATTTCCTGTCTTAATTCTTCTCTATCTACTCTTCTTTTTATTAATTATTCATAATTATAGCTTTAATTTTCTTTAAGAACTTCCTCACTCATTCTAGCTCCTTCCCTTTCTGTCCTTGTTAGACGACAAATTAGATCCTCTGCAATACCCACCTATCTGTAATTCTCGATGACTTACTCTTAAGCTTTGTGTGATCTGTGGCTAGATCTTGTGTAGGTTGGAGAGATATGGGTGTCGACACAGCCATTCCTTTAATAAGACAGTTGTGAAGTCCGGTTGCTCAAAAGTCATTATTATCTGGTGTGTCTAAGAACTAGGAAGTGAGCTGTGGGTGGCCCCACAGCTTCTCAAGTGTCATCCAGACTTTTGAACCCTGGAAAAAGGCTGACCTTCAAGAACATGCAGCTTGAGTTTCCAGATTCAGGGCACAGCATTTGCTTTGGGTGGGACTGGTCCAGAACTCAGAAGATGCCAACTGGAGCGAGAACGGTATATCAAATTGCACGCCCTTGAAAGATGTCACCCAAGATAGCCAAGACTCTCCAGGAGAGCCATTCTGCTTCCATGCCAGAGCCACACTGGGGTCAGGGGAGTGTGTACAGCTCCAGGACCAAGAGTTCAAAGACAGACGGGGAGTAACAAAAATGTGGAAGGAGGAAGAGAGAGGAAGAAAAAAGAGAGGAAAGAAAGAGGGAGGGAATGGGAGAGTAGGTAAGAAAACAAGGAAGGAGAAAGACAATGGGGAGAGGGAAGAGAAGGGGGATAAGTGCCTATCCTTGTGAATTAGAGTAAATCCCCTCCAGAATGGACCCTCTTACAAACTTCAGCAGCCAGTCCGACAGCTTGCCTGGCTTGCAGAGGAAAGCTCCTGACAGTGCATGCCCGGAGGGAAAGGAAGTTTCCTCAGTATCTATACTTACTGTTCCAGATCTTTCCATGACATCCAGATCACAGACATGTTGGCTAAGAGTAAATTTAATGGCTAAGAAAATACTCTGTGTGTGGAAGACCCAGTGAGAATGGAAGGTTTCTCAGGGCTCACTGAGGATGTTTCTGAGGCTCCAGTAGGTTAACAGATTTCTGCCTTCCGTGTTTCTGGCTCAGCCTCTTTAGGGGACAGTGGATGTTGCTGTCACACCACCTGTGTGGTATGACATGCAGAGTGGCCTGGGTTAGAGAGCACTTGCATGGGGGAAGCCTGACACCTTGAAATTATCCTGGATTTTGAGCCTAAGTGAGATTATTCTCTACCCACAAAAAGCTCTTTTAAAAAAATATATAAAAATCTTTACTCTTTCAAATTGACTGGTCATGCTTATATACAGTTTGTTATGCGTATACACAGTTGACATGAGAAAATAAAACACCCTAGCAAGCATAGAGCCCAGAATTCCATCCCAGCTCTCATTAAACCAAGTGTGGTGTTACACAACTGTAAGGGCAGCACTCAGGGGCAGAGGTTAGAAGATCAGAAGTTCAAGGTCATTCTTGGCTACATAGCAAATTAGAGGTCAGCCAAGACTACATGAGAATGCAATTTAAAAATTTCAAAAGTAAAGTGATAAGTGTGTTTTCTCTAGAAAGCTTTGCTCATGGACTCTACCCTGCTGGAGAAGCCTGCAGTGTCATAGGAATTTTTAATATGCTGCATGGTAGGGCTATTTCAGCCTTCCTCTCCTCTTCCTCCTCCTCCTTCTTCCTCTTCCTCTCCTCCTTCTTTTTCTTCTTTTTTAGAATACTTGCTTTTTAAATGACTATAATTTATATATATGAGTACACTGTAGCTGACTTCAGATATACCAGAAGAGGGTATTGGATCCCATTATAGATAGTTGTAAGCCACCATGTGGTTGCTGGGAATTGAACTTAAGACCTCTGGAAGAGCAGTCAGTGCTCTCAACCACTGAGCCATCTCTCCAGCCATCAGCCCTTTTCTTAGGGTCTAATTTTCACATCTTTCTTCTTTTGTCTTTTTTTTAGAAGGCGTGTACCCAGGTGCCTTCTTGCACCTGAATCAGAAATGTTATAGAATTAGCACATGCTTAAGTGTCACTGAGTCTCCATTCTCTTTCATAACCCCAAATGGTTCCAAATAGAATTATCGATTGACATTGAGAAGACCTTAGTGGGAAGTCTGAAGACATGGCCCACCAGAGAAATACAAAAGTCTCACACTGGAAAATAAGGGCTACTACCTGACTTATCTCTTTGGAAGTCAAATGCCTAATGTATAAGGTGCAGGATCACACACACACACACACACACACACACACACACACACAGAGAGAGAGAGAGAGAGAGAGAGAGAGAGAGAGAGAGAGAGAGAGAGAGCGCAAAGAGAAGTGTCTTTGCCTTATTCCTGAATTCTCTGATGGAAACTGTTGTGGTCTGGATGAGAAATGGTCCCATAGGCTGGGGTCTTGGATTGTATGATCCCCAGCTTAGGGACTGTTTAGGAAGGCGCAGAGGCGTTAGGAAGTAGAATCTTGCTAAAGGAAGTGAGTCACTGGGGCTGGACCTTGAGGTGTGATAAGCAGCTCCACTCTCTGCTTCTTGGTTCCAGGCACTATGTGACCAGCTTCCTAATGTCCCTAATGTCACACCCCTGATGCCATGTAGAGTCATTTCCTGTGAACCAGAATAAAGCCATCCTTCCTTCCTTGCTTATGTTTCAGATGTTGTGTATTTTGTCACAGCAACGAGAAAAGTAAGTAAGACAAGAACTCCCTCAACTTGCTCACAACATCCCAGCTTTAAGCAGAGTAGAACTGCTAAGTACCACATAAATAATGACATTGACTTTGTACATGAGAGCCAGAGGAGGTATACCTTCCTTAAATTATAGAACCTCAGCTTAAGGCCTGGAGTCCAGTATCTTAGAAATGGCTTACAGTTTCAGGAGCTGTTTTATTTTTGCATCTACTCTTTTCTAAGTAGCAGAGTTGAGCTTACAACACATCAGGAAAGCACCCAGCTTGTACATGCTCAGCACTGAGCTGATTCCAGTTCAAGCCCAACCTTTATATCATAGCCATCGCTGCTTTGAAGGAAAGCCTGTGTTTTCGTGATCCAGCTTAGATAACTGCTTAAGGGCTTATTGTATAAGTAAAGATGTGGGAAGGTAATTAGAGAGGAATCCTATATAGTGAACTGACATTTAAAAAAAGAATAGATAGAAAAATATAAAAAAGACAAATATAGATATACAGAAGAAGAAAGAAGAGGAGGAGGAGAAGGAAAGAAAGAAGGAGGAGGAGGAGGAAAGAAGGAAGAGAAGGAGAGAGAGGAGAAGGAGAGGGAGGAGAAGAAGAAGAAGAAGAAGAAGAAGAAGAAGAAGAAGGAGGAGGAGGAGGAGGAGGAGGAGGAGGAGGAGGAGGAGGAGGAAGAAGAGGAGGGAGAGGAGGAGGAAGAGGAGGGGGAGAAGGAGAAAAGAAAGGAGAAGAAAAGAAAGAAGATGAAGAAGGAAGAGGAGGAGGAGAAGGAGAAAAGAAAGGAAAAGGAGAAGAAGAAAAGAAAGGAGAAGAAAAGAAAGAAGGAGGAAGAGGAGGAGAAGAAGAAAAGAAAGGAGAAGAAGAAGAAAAAAAGAAAATGAAGAAGAGGAGGAGGAGGAGGAAACAAACATGGATTAGAAGTGTTTAAACAAGACAGGGTTAAGATGCAATTGTCTTCCTGTGCTATCTGTTGCTGTTATAAGACCTTGGGGAGGAAAGGGTTATTTGAGTTGCACATACCAACCACACTAAACCATGGAAGGGAAGTCAGGGCAGGAACTCAAAGCCGGAGTTTGGAAACAGGAACTGAAGCAGAGGCTATAGAATAGTGCTGATTACTGTCTTGCTCCCCATGTCTTCTCAATTGTCTTTTTTTTTAAAGCACTCAGGGCCACCTATCCAGAGGTAACACTGCCCACAGTGAGCTGGACCCGTCCATGCCAATCATTATTAATCCTAAATATGCCCATATGCTTGCCTACAGGCCAATCTGATGGAGGCATTTCCTCAGCCGGAATGCCCTCTTCCCAGACAGCACTAGCTTGTGTTGAGCTGACAAAAATCTAACTGGCCCAACGTTTAAACTCCATAACTCCATGCATCAAGTCTCAGTACATGGAATGGTCCAGACAACTTCAGCACATTGATTAATCACAAAGAAGAGAACCTGAGATTCAATACAGAAATCTGCACAGTGAAGAATGTGTTTATCTAATTAATTATTAAATATTTAATAAAATATTAATAATCACCTATGTATTTATTCAAAACAGGATAAGACTATTTATGTGGATTTTATATAACCTCCTGCTCTAAATGTACATGCCTAAGAAAGTCACTTAAAGGAGGAAAGCTCTCCTTTGGGCTCACAGTTGCAAATGGCCTCACCCAAGTTCATTTGACTCCATTGCTTCTGGGCCTGTGGTTAAGAGAGACATCCAGGTGGGGTGACATATGTCGGAACAAAGCAGGTCATTGCAGACAGCAGCGAGGAGAGGGAGGGGATGGAGGGAGAGAGTCGTCCCACAGACCCCATCAAGCTGTCAATCAAGAGATGAGCAATGAGGCAAGAGGTCAGAATCCCCACGATCGATCAAATCATTCCCTCAAAGCTCCATAGCTAAAGACTGCTGCTCTGGGGAACCAAGCTTCCACGAAGGAGCCTTAGGGTGACACTCAAAACTCAAACCTTTCACAATGTCGTGTGCACGTTATTCTACAGAACGGACAATGGTACCAGGGAAGAAGCTGGGTTTGTGTCAGGGGCTTTCACTTTTATGTAGTAAACGGTATGGATACCACAGTGTGCTTCAAAGTTTGAGCAGAATTTTATAAAAGAAAACCTCCATGTAACCTTATCTTTGTGGGCTGCCTTATTCTTTCAGCTTCTTTGAGGGGGGAAAAATGTTAATTTAAGGTTCTGGTCTTATGAGTTACACTTAATCAGTTAACTACAATTCTTAAAATGACACACATATTCAAGTGTTTTTTTCCTTTTGGAAGTTGTATATAATATTAAAGTCAGCAATTATATGGCCAATCCATGGGAAAATGACAAGTTTTCTTGCGTCAATGTGATTGTAATTCTAAGGTCCAGTTTCTGCCGCGCTTGGGTGCTGATATCTGGCTAGCTTAACCAGCATCTCGGTCAGATATTCTAAGCAACCGTCGGCCTCTCCTTCTTTCCCACAATTCCCTTCACCCAATTAGTAGTAAAATTTGTAAAAAAAAAAAAAAAAAACTAACAAAAGAACAAAAAATACCCACCCTTCCTTTGCTTATTTTTCTGTAGTTTTAAATATTTGATTTTTTTTTTTAAAAAGTTGGGCCAGTGACCCACTTCTAAAAAGTCAGATCCATCCGATGACGTATCATGGAAACCCAGTTCTTTTTATAAATAGCTATTTTTTTTTAAAGTTTGTTGCCTTCAAAGCAATTTGAAGAATCCCAATCCTAGAATTATTTTACATAAATACAACTTGCACTTTCCAAGGTTTTCCTTTTGCCTCCCTTTGCTAAATGCAGACGAGTCGTCTCTAGTCATCTAAACAAACAGTGGTCACATCCTCAAGCTTCTCCATTCTGCTCTTTATTTCTCTGGCATAAAAATATGCTTTCCATGACCTGCAAGATGGGTCAGCTGGTAGAAGTGCTTGCCATCCAGCCTTGAGACCTGGATTCGATCCTTGAGACCCAGGAGGTGGGAAGAGAGAACAGCTTCCTACAGGTTGTCCTATCCCATACGTGTTGTCACATGAAAGCAAGCACACACACATACACATATACATACATATATATACAAAATAAATATATCTGATAAAAATTACACATTACAAAAATAATAAATCTGCCTTACTGAGGAAGATCGGTTTGTCCCTCCCCATAAGCAACACTAACCATTGTTGTACAGTGGCAGTATAACACGGCTTTACTCTTATCCAGTGTTTATGGTAGTCTGAAGCCCACCATTGCTGAGCCAAGAACACAAAACCCTGAGTGAGATGAGCTTTCTCATTTGCTGCTGAATCTAGGTTATATTCTTTTCCATCGTCTAGGAAAACAGCGTGCCCCGGGGCAGGTTGGCAGGAGTGTCACCTGGCGTGCTGTCACCCGGATGCTTCATCCCTGGAGTTGCGGCAAGTCTAGAGACAGACTTTTCTCGGCCTCTCACTCCCACCCGGATACTCCAACCCCTGGAACTTTACACTCTGGAGACGAGGAACAGACACTGTTTGCACAATGCGCAAAAAGCCATGCTTCGACACTAACACCGCCTCTTCCAGTAAAAATTAGCCAAGCATCAGCAATTCCCTGTGACTCACCCCAACATTTCCCCTTTATTACATTAAGGCATAAAGTCGGGTTTTCTGGGCTGGAGAATGCAGTGTTGTGGTAGAAGATTATCCTAGGATGTTACCCACCATTCTAACCTCTGTGTTTAAAGTCCCCTGTGGTCCTTTGGCATTAGAAGACCTGAGCCATACAACATCTATTGACTTCTGGGGTAAGTGTGCTCATGGAGACAGAAGATAGCCTCTGAGGGTCCAGTCTCAATTTCTTTATTGAAAAAAATGCCACCCACAAGGAAACCCAAGCACAAATACTTGATGATTCAAGCAGAATTCTACTGTGTCTGCTTTCTGCTCCTGTCTCTCCCCTCACCTCAAGATGAAAAGTAACCCTACACATCGGGAGAAGGAATATCTTTGGGTGTATAAACTCTGCGGGGACAGGCTGTGGCCATTTGTGCCCTGTTGCCAACAGTCTTGGGGGAGACTGAGAAGTGGACACGGGTCTAATCTGGAAACAAATGCAGGAAGAATGTTTGCCTTGGATGCTTCCTGGAGTTCCTGAGCCCTGCACTGGAGGACTGCCTGTACCTTGAGTAAACAGGAAGGGGCAGTCAGCGACAGGAAGTGAACTTTCGTAGTTCTAGAATGAGCAAGAACGGGGACTTGATTTCCAAGCAACCAACCAGCAGGCTCAGTGAGCTTTCTGAGAGAAATTCCTGCAGCATCTGCATAGTGACGTTGTCCTGCAAGGGATGCTGGGACAGCAATCATGGATGGATGTCATTCAATTGATGTAACCTCCTCAAAACCCCTAAACTCCAGAGAAAGAGGTGTGTGCAGTTTTGTGGGTGGATGGAAAGATGGCCCAGTAAGATCAAAGATCCCTTTAAATGAAACAGTTAAGGAAAATAAAGACAGATTTGTGTCTTAGGTATCTGAACACTGAATTAAAAACTTGAAGACACACTGTAAGAATTTAAATGGGACACAATTGAAACACATTCCAAGCCAAGAGACCCGAGAAGAGCCTTTAGCTATACCTGTTCCAATCCCAGCCAACGGTGCTTTGCACACTTTCTCAGGGTGGGAAGAGTGTTCACTTACAGTCTGGGGTTCAGCACACAACCATGCTTGCTTCTCTTTAGCTATTCTGGCCTTGAAGGAAATGCATTCTCTTTGGCTTCTGATAATCACCCTGTCACTAAAGCATCCTGCATTCAGCCCCCCTTCTTCCCAACTTGAATTCAGAGGTTCTTATTTAAGATATTTTAATTCACCCTTAGCTGAACCAGGATGCACTTTGTAACTACCTGTTCTGTTCTAAATGGCAAAATTCTAAACAGGTTTATTTTAAAACATTTGCTAGGAAAAAAAAACCAACAAAACAAAAACAAAAACAAACAAAAAAAACCCAATCCTTTCATTTGTTTATTTAGAGGAAAAGTCTTGCTAGGTAGCCCAGGCTACCCTCAAACTCACTATCCTCCCCCTGTTCCTGCTCTGAAGCACTGGGACTGCAAGTGTGAGCCACCACACGGGAGCCTTTCTGTCATTTATAAATCTCACCCCAAACAGCTGCTTTTATGTCACCAAATCATCTAAAACTTCAGTGTTAATAGTTTCCCTTTTAATTTGTCTCATGTCATCCAAGAGTACCAATAACTCCCACACGCTTTCTGGTCCTTGTCTTTCCCACATACCTGTCAAAGCCTAGAGTCTATTCCCATGTCCTTAATTCTGTGATAGTCTCAACTATAAGGGCAGGCCCTGGGAGGGGGCGGGAGGAGGAGTGAAGGTCAAATGGCCATAGGGGAAAACAGCTCCATTGAGCCTGGACCACCTAGAGAACCATCAAGAGCGAGCTGCCTTGGAGCTAGAGGGCTGCTCAGTAGTTAGACACTGCTACAGCTCTTACCGAGAACCAGAGCTTGGTACCCAGCATGCAAGTCCAGTAGTGTACAACCAGCTATAACTATAGCTCCAGAGGATCCAACGTCTGGTCTCTGAGGGCACCGGCACAAATGTGTACACACTCTTCCACACAAGCACACAATCCATTTTAAAATGTATTTTTCCATTAAAAGAAAAAAAAGAAAGAAAAGTTGGCTTAAGCCATTGCATTGTAAAGGAGACTTTGGTCATTCTCCAAATTCATGTTGAAACAATTTTAGGCCTTTAGGAAGTGGTTGATTTATAAAGCTCTTTCTGTAAGCAATTAGTCTTCTACAAAATGAGAGTCTTTGTGCCTTTCTACCTTTTGCATGTGAGTCTGACTACACAAGAGGTCAAGAGGGAACAGGCTCCCATCATATACTGACAACTTTTGAATTTGGACTCCAGGCTTCAGAGACGTTCTTCATGAACTCCACCAGCTCTTGTGCTGTTTATAGTACCATAAATATACCAAGACCCATTGGTTCCTGTGCCGTAGTGACACTAATGCAAAAGTGGTCATCTCGTAATGTTAATTCATTATTGACCTAGGGCAGGATGGGCATTTCCCAAGGGTAGTGGTGACTAAGCACAGTTATGGAGGGAGAGGAGAGGGGACACTACAGATGAGAACATCCAGAAGGCCCTGCAGGTAGAGTCAGGGGGCCATCAGAGGAGAGCTTGATCTGAGGCTGACATGTCGTTCCACATCATCACGGGGAGAGATATCTCCTCCCACATTCCCTTCCCGAGTTCTCTTCTTGTGTACCCAGGAGAGGAATTCACAGCAGGGCATAGATGGAACAGGCGAGCCAAGTTCAGTTTTCACTGTAGATAAGCAGAATAATATACACTTTCTGGGGCAGAGAGTGGACTGAGCCATGTGTCAAGGTAACAGTTGCCTCTGGTCCCAGCATCCTACTTACCATCAGAAGTCCACTTGATATGACCTAGAATCATCCAGGAAAATAACCTCAACGGAGGAACTGCCCAAATCAGATTAGCCTGTTGTCACATCTGTGAGGCATTTTCTCAATTGGTAATTGATGTAGGAAGGACCAGCCCACCCCAGGCAGTACCATCCTTAGGCCTATAGACCCCGGAGCTGGATAAGAAAGGTAGCTGAGCATGCCAGGAAGCAGGTTCTTAATGTTGTTTCTGCTTCAAGCTTATATGTATAATCCTAGCTACTCTGAAGGGCAAAGCAGGAAGATCTCTGGAGCCGGGGCTTCAGGGCCAGACCAGTGAGAATCTGTTCCAAGACTCGAATGAGTTCCCATGCTGGTGTTTTGATCCCTGAAGAGTCTTCTACACTCAGCTGCACCTTGATCTTGGTTTCTCATCCTGTTCATCAGTGATGAGTCTGAATTCCACTGTGGCTTTCAGTTGCTCTACAGGTCTGACAAGGCACCCACAGAGGATGAAAACAAATCTAGGTTCAGTGCAGCAGATCCAAAGAGGAAGGTAAAGAACTCTGTAAAAAGCTCTACACACTCTAGTCTGTTACTTGACAGGAATAATGGCAGCCAATGGCCAGACTTCCAGATCCCACACTGGTATCTTCCATATTCCGTCACCATAAGTAGGCGAGATAAGGTTCTTATCTATGAGAAGAAAAGGGTCACTTAACATATATGTGTGGAAGGAGACATACTCCTCAACCAGAGAACTAGAATATAGGAACCTGAATAATTAAAGTACTACTATTTCTAAGCATCTAATTATTAACACACCCGGAGCCTGTTCCTCATGTTCCTGGTATTGGGAAAGCAGAACTAATTAATGAGAATGTGAATAAATTAATTAACTCCTCCATAAAGATTACATGGTTTTATTAGAAGTTCAAACAATGACTTTTGTAATCTAATAAAATTCATATATTGTGATAACCAGGCCTTTTGATCAAATTAATTATAATTCCAAAGTAATTAGCAAAACTAGACTGTCCTTTCGATCTAATAGCTTTGGTTATCTGAAGTATGGTTTCCAAACTACAAGTCTCCAGAGACTAAACAGTGAACCATGCAAAGGGACACCAGGCCACAGGGTCTAAGCAATACTCTAGAATGTGGAGTGTTTGCCACCGAAATTCAGTTACTGCTTACCTTGTCCACAGTCACCAACCAAAAAATTCACTTGCTTGTATCTCACTGTATACACTCTGCTTGGCGTTGATCATCCTCTTATTGAAATGAAGCCTGTTTCTGGAAAACAATGGATCCCAAAGAATTCTGATTCCCCAGTTATCCCGTGTTGGGAAATGGAGCCCCAATTGTGGCACCAGAGGAGGAAGTTGCCTTCCAAGAAGAAACTCTACATAAGTCCTGGTGGTTAAATCTACCTACCTCCTGGTTTTCATCTTTTCTGTAAAACCATTGTATCCTTTCAGGAAGAGGGTTGTGATAGGGTGAGACAAGGGGTATTTCTCTCTCCATTTTGGCAAAACTATAAATACATCCTTTTTTTTTTTTTTTTTTTTTTTTTTTACCAATTTCTGTTTGGAAGACATAAATTTCTGTTTGAAAACAGAGAAACTAGGGCATCAGATTTTTGTAGAAGTTTATAGACAGACCTAAGCCCAGGTGTTACTTTGCTGTATCCACTGTAAGAATGCTTTCATTAGAGATTGTTAATGGCAAGAAGTTCTTACCGGAAGAGATAGAAGACTCAAAAAGTCAGTTTACCCAAGTGGGAAGGTGCTATTCTCTGTTGTCTCTGTTACTGTAGTCTGGCCACCACGTGGTCCCTGAGGACTGTGAAGGAATCAGTTCCTTCTGTCCTTGCCTTGCATTCAGAGTGTGACTTTCGAGTCTGGCCAGTCCCACCTGCCTGCAAGCTCAGGAGGAGAGATGGAGATAGGGGGATTGGGAGTTTGAGGCGAGCCTCAGTGCACAAGACCCTTTCTTCTAGATGAGACGTCCAGAAGAGTTTCATTTCTGTGATTGATGATGTGCCTGTGGTAAGAACATCAAGAAAAGGTACCTACTATTTGTACTTGAAGATGCTGGAATTCAAGGAAGTTTACTGTATTATTTTGTCACAAAATAACAACAACAACAAACCCACAGGCCGCCTTTGGTGCTGTGGGTAGGGCAGGCTGCCTGGTGAGCTTGTGCCAACCTGACTCTCTGCTCTGGGCCTCTCTGACTTGACCTCCCCCTACTCTTCAAATCTCATGTTTTGTCACCCTACACTTGGTAAGAACAGCATCACTTACGTATAATAAAAATATATCAAAATCAAGAAAAATGATCCAATTCTTCAAGCAGATAGCCATCTCTTTCCCCGCGAACCATTCTGTGTGTTCCTGCATAGACAATTGCTCCTGCACATACTGGGATATTTTCTTCAGGTACTGCCTAGCAGCAAGAAAACCCTTGCATGTCTCACTTAGGTAGAGCTCAGGAATAGTTCAACAATCCAGAGATGGTGAATAAAACTGAATTTGCAACTTAATTAGCTCTCTAATTGTAAGGCCCAGCCTATTGTATTATATCTGGAAACATAATCAATTATGATTTATTTAAACTCTAATTAAAATACATTTTCTTCATTTTCCAAAAACCCTGTCATAATTAACTTTTTTCCCCCTTTCTGAATGAGCAGTTTACTGTTAGTTTTTAGTTGAAATAAGTCAAATCTAACTAGATCACATTGCTGTCAGGTTAATCTCTAGTGAGTCTCCTAATTCTATGGATGTAGATGAATATCACCACACTCAGCAAGATCTGCCCTGAGTAGGCCTTCACTTTTTTCTGACTAGTTAACAAGTCTATAGGATGAGATTTTACAGAAACCATGGAAACCAAATCCATCAATTTTTCTGCAGGGGCATTGCCCTCTGAGTGATTTCTTCAAGTTATTAGAAGACTTAATCGTGGTGTTTTTTTTTTTTTTCAGAAGACCTCTGGAGGGTTCAGCTCAGTGAAAGAATGCTTACCTAGCTTGCACAATGTCTTGGTTCAGACATTGCAGACCCCAGTATGCAAAAGAGGCGTTTGTAACCAAGATATCTACTTTATCAGTTCTCATTCTTAATCTGTACCCATAGTTTGCTAAGGAGAGCATATGCAGGATACACTACCTCTTGGTCCAAAGATCCAGAGAGTAAGTCTACTGGGCTTAGTATGAAAGGGGTTTTCATCTTCTCCCAGGCCCGGCAGAATTGATCCTAATTAAATTATTCATCAAAAGTAAGTTTAATTCTTAGAAGCCCAGGGCGCCAAGCTGTAACGATCAAGTTGGGAAGGTATCTTCACAGCCTCCACAGGGAGGTTTCAGCAGTAGAGGAGTGGCGTGGTCACCATGGTGATGAGGACCACAGTGGTCTCATCCCCTTTACCGAGATCTCACACATGCGGGTGGCAGGACAGCACAGCAGCTGTCCAGTCAGTGGCTGAATCGTGTGAAGGGTGAGTCGCAGTGTGGAGGCCGCAGCTCTTCTTTATCTGGGAACTTCAGGGGCTCGTTTCACAAAGCTTTTCGCAGCCTGCCTTTAAGGACACGTTTCAAATATTCTCCTAGAAAAGACTCTGTGCATGTTCAAAGGATCCTTTGTGTGGTTTGCTCCTGAGGATGACAACAATCCAAAGCACAGAAAAATGCAATCACCAGCTCTAGTCGTGAACTGATCGATGGCTACCTCACACCTCAGAGTATGCCTTTCACAGCCGAGCTCTGTAAGGAAGCATGTTCTGACTTCTCAGCAAACACAAGGAGTCCTTCTGAAGCAGCCGGCCCCAGCCTCCTGCCCTGTGAATTCTTAAAACCTGCTTATTTGCCAGCAGCTGGATCTTCAGATCTCTAGAGACACAGGTGCCCTGAGCTCAGCCTTCCTTCAGAGCCCTGGAGGACCACAGACTTCCCTCGTCATATCCTTCGATGTGTTTACGTTAGAGAAACGTGTGTGGGGATAAAAGGGAGTATGTGGGGGATTAAAATCAAGGCTGCATGGTTCTAAAAAAAAAAAAAAAGAAAAGAAAAACCCACCTTTCTCTCCTTTGTTCATGACTGGGATAGACCATTGTAATTTTCCTTGGGGGATACATGTTCTAGAAACTTGTGTCAGTTGCTAATCAAAACAGTGCCTGGATTACATTCTAAAGGAAGTAAGTGTATTTCCACATTACCATTATATTTCCTTCTATACTCAAAGATAAACAATTGTCTGTGGCGACCTCTCTTCTATGTTTTCAGACCATGGGACATTGAACTGTCACTCAGGAAGGTCATAGCTGTGCTAAAGATTGACTTTAGACTTGGTGACCCCAGAGAGCTGGAATGTTGCCAACCCAGAGACAAGTCATAACCCGGGGCAGTCTTTATCTCCCCCCTCCCCTCCCCCCCTTAGTCATTTGCTGCCCAATTCGGAGCCACTTTGCATCCTTAATTATTTGTCAAAACCTGCGGAACGCATCACCAATAGCGTAGCAACCCACCTGCGTACACTAGTCCCAAAGCTAGGAATGTTCTGAGCCAGCACCTGAGACATAGCAGAGCTTTGTCATCTTTTGGTATCAGCTGTGATTTAGGGCTTTCTTCCCTTTTGTGACCCTATGATTCAGGACCTCTCCTCGCCTCCCAATATGGCATTGAGATGACCTGAATCTGTATCCCTGGCTGTGGCCACTCGTGTCTGGCTCAGAACAAGTTCTTAGTTCTATCAAGGCAGGACTTATTTTCTGGATCAACAAAGTCAGGCTACTCTCTCAATCTTTGGAGCTGCAAAGAACCCTCTGTAAACTTTTCTGACTGCTAGATGCCTGCCTGTAAAGTAGTACTAGTAGACAGGACAGTCTAGTGACAGGCCATCTTCACTGAGTCCTTGTCACTTATGGGAAATGTTTGATCCTCTGGCTTATTTCTGTCTTGTAATGGCTCTTCCCATAGTCTTTCCCAACAAGATTAAGTAAATTTATTCTTTAAAAAAACTTTCTTGTCTCTTAAACTCTTGAAAGTTAGTGTAATGAGGCTTTAAAAAAAATTGATTACATTTATTTAGTTTGTGTGTGTGTGTGTGTGTGTGTGTGTGTGTGTGTGTGTAGGTCAGGGGACCTTCTGCCATGTGGGCCTCCGGGACTGAACTCAGGCCATCAGGCCTGACACCAAGTGTCTTTTTTAGGGAGCTATCTCACTAGTCTCTTGCTGTGACAAAACTGTTGAAGACAAATTTAACTGTGCATTCAGGTAGAATGTTACTTTGCTTTGGTTTTTTTTTTTTTTTTTTTTTTGTTCCCCTCACATTTTACTAAACTGCTTCTTGAAGTAGGGCCTCATGTAGCCAAGGCTGGCCTTAAAGTCTCTATGTAGCTGGTGGTGGTGGTGGTGGTGGTGGGGAGTCCTTGAATCTTGGAGCCTCCTGGCTTCACCTCTCCAGTACTGAGACTAGAGGGCTGGACACCATGTCAGGTTGATACAGCGTCAGTGATGGAAACCAGGCCTCGGTAGGACCATCGGCTAGCCCCGCCATGGCTTTGTTCTGTCTGCCCTTCAACATAACCTTCAAGATGGCAAGCACAGATAGAACCTGGCCTCAGGTTCTTACCTACTTTATCTGCGATGAACAAACTAATTCAGTGCTTCAAGACAGATTCCCTAGTCTGCTCTAGGCTGTTAATTACTACCAGTCCCTTTGATGGTGTTCTGTATGGGTAAAATGCATAAGGGTTGCACAGCACATCCTCAGCCTGACACCTGGGCCACAGCTCTTCCTAAGTTACCTTCTGTTCCTGGCTCCTAGGCTAACCCAAGTGTAGGCGAGAGATTTCTCCTCCGCAAAAAGGGAAATGGGTAGAGAAGTAGCAAGATTACTACATTACCAGAACTCATGATTCTCCAGGGAAGGACTTTCTGGTCACCTTGGCAGGTTGACAGCCCCTGAACTCCTGGGTGCCTTGGCGTGCCTTGGCAATACAGCCTGGGTCTGGTTCCACCTCAGGCCACACCCTAAGGAGGCCCATTCCTTGTAGGCAGAGCTCTCAAAGGCCTCCCGCCCCGCCCTCTGCCTGCCCCCGCGGTTCTCATTTCCCCAGCTCCTGAGCCAATGTTCCCCTTCTTCAAATCCAGGGCACCCTGAGGATGGAAACCCACAGCGAAGCAGAATGAGTTTAATCCTGTTGTCATTAGTTTAGATTCTAAACTGCTCCGCAAGCAGTGAGCAGCTCCTTCCAGAGTGTGCTGCAACTGAGAGCGAAGGGAAATGAGCTGGAAAAACAGATGGCGCACTGGTCCACACCACCGCGGGGGTTAACTTCCCTCCCCCCACCCCCAGCCTGCAGCCCTGGGGTGCCAGCTCCGGACTGGTACCTCCTCCCCATTCCCACACACCACCTCTCTGTCTTACGAGCCATTTCCCCCGTGGAGAATAATGCTAAAATGTATCATGATCGGTGAAGCGGCTAATCGCAGTCCCTTGCTATAAAAACTGGACACTATGGTTTTCTTCCAAACGGTTCTAAAGAGTTGACTTCTATAGCTACATGGAAGGCTGATGGAAGTCCGTGTGCCTGAGAGTCAGAAGATAACAATAACACCAAGTAGGCCTCATTTACAAAGCACACTGTGCAAGAAACACCCGTCTCAGTCTGCCACACCCTTCTGCCACTTGATCTTAAACTTTCTTCAGCTGGGCAGACACAGCCCTGATAAGATTAACAGAATTTGCACATGCTTCCCAATGCTTACACAATGTGCTCAGGCAGTTCCTTTAGAGAGGAAACAGAACCTGGACCCTTTTATTTTACACCGAGTGTGTTTTTTAAGGACGATGATGGGGTTGTGTGATGGTTGGCCAATACAGTTCTAAGCGTTTGTTGGTATTACTGAAAAATTCTGGGGAGTCCCTTCCTGATTGCCAGTTGACACCAGATAATTCAGGGTCCCCTCTGAGAGTTTGTAGTTTCATTAGTAAAATAACTCAAGGACACACTCAAACAGAAGCTGGAGGAGTTTCAAAGAAAAACCCCAAGGCAGACAAGCTGTAAATCTCAGTTACTGCCCAGAGGAAGAGAATGAAGAGAGAAGGAAAAGCCCAGGATTTCTGAGTTAAACTGCCGTGGAAATTAGGCAGTGGCACTGCAGACCCCTGGCAGGGAGCAGGAGTTTTCTTTGTTGTTGTTGTTGTTGTTGTTGTTGTTGTGTTGTTTTGTTTTCACTTATTGTTTTATTGGATATATTCTATATTTACAATTCATTTCCCTTTTTCTGGTTCCCCACCCCCCAAAGATCCCACATGCCCTTTTCCCTCCCCCTGCTCCCTCTTCCACCCCTTCCCTCTTCCCTGTTCTTGTATTCCCCTACACTGATGCTTTGATCCTTTCCAGCACCAGTGTCCACTCCTTTCTTCTTGTCAGACATCATTTGGTACGAGAATTGTGTCTTTGGTGTTCCAAGCTTCTAGGCTAATATCCACTTATCAGTGAGTGCATACCATGGGTATTCTTTTGAGACTGGGTTACCTCACTTAGTATGATGTTCTCCAGCTCCATCCATTTCTCTAAGAATTTCATGAATTCATTGTTTCTAATGGCTGAATAGTACTCCATTGTGTATATATACCACATTTTTTGTATCCATTCCCCCGTTGAGGGACATCTGGGTTCTTTCCAGCTTCTGGCTATTATAAATAAGGCTGCTATGAACATAGTGGAGCATGTATCCTTATTGCATGCTGGGGAATCTTCTGGGAGCAGAAGTTTTAAAGCAAGTAAGGAAACCAAAATAGCAGAGAAGGCATCCATCAGCTCTGGTCAGCAAGAAAAGAAGAAAAAGGAAGTTACACCGGTGTCAAGATCCAGAAAAGCAAGGGAACCTCGTAGTGGCTTGTAGGAACTGCGCTAGGAAGTAGGAATTCTGGAGGGGGGAAGGGTGTGGAGGTGTATTATATCTCATTAAAGAGCTACTTATTCCTCCCATGTCCTCAGCATGGCTTAAGGTAACCCCACTTTCCTCTTTCCTAGGGATGATCTGGCTTCCTGGCCGTGGTCCCTTAGGCTTTCTCACAGTTAGCACGTGTCCAGGTGGAGGAGCTGCAGCCCATCTCTTTGCCTTGTTTTCGGAGGTTTCTTTGGGCAGGTATAGTGTTTGAAAGGAAATAGTCCCCATAAGCTCATAGATTTGAATGCTTGGTCCCCAGTTGGTGGAACTATTTGAGAAGGATTAGGAGGTGCGGCCTTGTTGGAGGAGGTGAGTCACGAGGGGTGGGCTTTGAGGTGTTAAAAGACAATGTGCCCATTGCTCTGTCTTGTGGCTGTGGATCAAGGTGTGAGCTCACAGCTATTTCTTCACTCTGCCACATGGACTCTAACACTCTGAAACTGGAAGGCAAATTAAGTGCTACTTTCTTAAGTCCTGGAGTTTTATCACAACAATAGAAAAGCTACTAGAACTGTTGGTCTGCTTGTCTGCTCTTGGACTAGAGAAGAGGCAGGGTGTCATGATGGGGAGCACAGGCAGCCCAATTGTACCTCACTACAATTGGAAAGTTCAGGAGAAACTCCCCGAATCCCTCCAAGAATGTGCCCTCAATGACAGGAAGCAGCCTTCTCGGCCTCTGCCTCTTTATGCTGCCACCAACCTTCTCACAGTGCTAAGCAAAGGAGTGAGCCTCTTTCACAGAGCCTTGGGGTGAGGGTAGGGAGTATTTCAGATCAAAGGTACTACAGAGACAATCTCCTATTCTGAAATCTAAACATGAGATCTAATGAAAGACACCTAACCAAATGTAAACTGCATTGTGAGCATAAACTTTTCACAACCTACTTTTTAAATAAGGGTTCAACTTCTCCTCTAGCCCGCCACCCAGCAGAAGTAGTAGAAGAGAAAAGTTATTAGGATATGGGCATAGTGGACCTGTTGAGAAATATTCTTTGGGGGCAAGCTTGGTCTTCTTTGGCAGCAGTTCAGTCCTGTAGCAAACACCAAATACGGTTCAGCAGCTGCAGACCAGTCCTCTAGGCAGACAGACACCAGGCAGGAACCAGCAGCTAGTCTAGTCCTTTCAGCAAGCAGACACCAGGCATGAACACCAACTGACCTGAGGCAAAGCCTCAGAAGCCACAGCTGCCTCAGGAACCTCATGAGCAGTTCTTTTGGTGAGTTTCTCTCAACGTCAGAGTTATCACAAGTTGAGCTCAACAACATTATGTAAGGTGAACCAATGCATGTGTGCTGTTAGTGAAGAATAGCAAGGTGGAGAAAACCAAGCCAGTGTTCAGTGCCCATCTCCTACTCTCTGTGAAGTCGTCCTCATCCTATACTCCTTCGTCCTCAGTCCTGTCATGTATTTGCTATATCAAAACATCCCTTCACCTGTGTCTACTTCAGGAAAAAATTCTTTCCTGTGTCTGCTCCAGTAAAACATCCTTTTACTTGTGTGTGCTTCAGGAAAACATTCTTTCACATGTTTGCTTAGTAAGGCATCCTTTTACCTGTGTGCCCCAGTAAAACATCATTTGACATAACTTTTCAAAGAAGCTAGAAGTTTCTACCTCACCACACTCCTCATACCTGATCACACTGGCCTGCCTTGCAGCAAGACATATTAATTCACTCTCACTTTCTTGCTTGCTCATCTATCTTACTCTCTTCTTACCCATCATCCTAAAGCCCCAGGCCACTACTGCTTGGCCGTCAGTCCTACAGGTGTTGTCATATTCTGAGGATAACCCAATGCCCTCCCAGTTTGAGTCGTGAGCCTTGACACTTCCTGAAACACTATCATGAGAACATTTTATGCTCCTAACAAAGGGTGCTCCTAGGGACAGAGCCAGGGCATCACACACTCCAGGCTCCACCACTGAACCATACAACTGACACCACTGAACCATACAACTGACACCACTGAACCATACAGCAGGCACCCATACAGTAGACAGACACACACACAGCAGACACCCATTCTTTTTCTTTGGCAGTTCATGCTTTAGATTTCCAAGCTTGGGTGACCCACTTGACAGAGCTCCCAATTCACCACCCCAGGGTTACTCATGGCTTCTTTTACCCAAGCAGATTTCTTTAACTCAGTAAGAGAAAGCTTAAGGCCAAAGTTAATGTAGCTTTTAATCTGCTTTTATCCCATTCATTTTTCCACCCACTTTGTCTTTATCTCCAACATACTGATTAGCTTTATGTCAACATGCTGCAAGGTACAGTCATCAAATAGGAGAGAGGCCCAATTGAGAAAATGCTTCCATAAGATCAGGCTATAGACAAGCCGTTAGGGCAGTTTCTTCAATGATTGGTAATTGATGGGGGAGAGCATCCCATTTTGGGTGGTGCCATCCCTGAACTAGTGGACCTAGGTTCTATAAGAAAGCAGGCTGGCCAGGCCATGATGATCAGGCAAGTAAGAAACACCTCTCCAGCGCCTCCAGGATCCTTCCATATTGGAGTTTCTGTCCTGACTTCCTTCAGTGATAGACTACAGTGTGAAAATATAAGACAAATAAACCCTTTCCTCTTCAACTTGATTTTGGTCATGGTGTTCATCATAGTAAGAATAACCCTAAGAAAGACAACCATCATGATGACAGGCTTTAGGCATAGAATTCTCTTCCCCCTCTAATTTCTAAATCACACATCATTTGATAATATATCCTAAATGCAATCCTGATTAGCAAAGGAAAACCTTCAGCATTTGCATAGAAGTACCTTCTTTCCATGAAGCCTGTTGCCTTAGTCAAGGTTCTATTGCTGTGAAGAGACACCATGACCATAGCAACTATTATAAAGGAAAACATTTTATTGGAACTGGCCTACAGTTCAGAGGTTTAGACTATTATCAGTATGGCAGGAAGCATGGAGACATGCATATAGACAGGGTGCTGGAGAAGGACTCAAGAGTTCTACATCTAGATTGGCAGGCAGCAGGAAGAGAGACGTTGAACTTGGCTTGAGCATTTGAAACACCAAAGCCTAACCTCCATGACACATTTATCCCAACAAGGCCGAATGTCCTAATCCCTGTCACATGGTGCCACTACTTGCATACATATGCCAAGCACATAAGACCCAGTGAGGGCAACTGCTTTTCAAACCACCACGAATGGGAAACAGTAAATTGTGTCTTAATGAAGGTTGAGTGCTCCGTTTGGATTCGTGGAGCTAGCTGTCTGCTGTGGGCAAAACCATCACATCAGGAAGGCCACAGAAAACCTGGTGTGACTGAAGAGTAAATCAGAACAAATGGAGCAGAAAGTATGAGTAGTTGTCTTAGGTAGGGTTACTGCTGCCATGATACACCATGACCAAAAGCAAACTGAGGAGGAAAGGGTTTATTCACTCTCAGTTCCATACAACAGTTCATCATCAAAAGCAGTGGGGGCAGAAACTCAAGCAGAGCAGGAACCTGGGGACAGAAGATAATACCGGGGCTATAGAGGGGTGCTGCCTCCTGGCTTGCTCACCATAGCTTGCTCAGTCTGCTTTTATATAGAACCCAGGACCACCAGCCCTGGGATGGCAGCACCCATAATTGGCTGAGCCCTCCTCCAGCAATCACTAATGAAGAAAATGCACTACAGGATTGACTATAGCAGGACTATAAATGTAACTTTTATTCTTCTGAAGTAGTCCTCTCTCAGGCTTACTACCTCAATCTGCTAACCTAGGCCTAACCCTTAAAGCTTATGGCCTTGCCAGAAGCCCTAAATACTCAAGGCACAATTAGCAAGTCAAATGATTCCCAAGAAGAAGAAAGGAGAGGACCCTGGCCTGAAAAGATGGGATCCAGTTTTGTAGACCTAGAACAGAGAAACGTGGCGGGGGGATGATTGGGGAATAGTTGGGGGGGGGGAGAGGAATTATGGGACGTATGGTAGGGGGGGAACTGGGAAAGGGGAAAGCCTTTGGAATGTAAACATAGAATATAGAAAATAAAAATTAAAAAAAAAAAAGCTTATGGCCTTGTATAATCTTATCTAGGCCTGGAATGTGTTTAGTCTCTGAGACTTACTGCTGAATAAGCCCACCTCTTCCTAGATCTTTCTGATCTCTGGCTGACTGGTACAGCTCAGCTGTTCTGGCTCAAGCTTCTCTCCAAGCTGACCAATTCAATCTATGTTCTCCCAGCTTCTTCTGATTGAATTGCTCTGCTTGGACTAATACTAACTTTGACTTTATGTTCTAATCTTCTACCTCCTTCTCCTTCTGTAAGTCCTTCTGTCTTCACCTGAGTCTAGCTTGTTCTCTCTCTGCAACCTGTCTCTCTATAACTGTCTGGGTGGAACTATCTCCTTTCCCTCTTTGCATTGCCTGTTAAGTAGCTTCCCCTTCCTCTCTTGTCTTGTGAGAGTTGGGTATATTGTACTCTGTCCAGTCTTTCTCTGATTTGCCACTTTGCCGCTCAATTAGATATCACTTCCAAATGTAGGTGCTTCCTTATACAAACTAACTTTACCTTTATTGTTTGGGATTAAAGGTGTTATACAAACTAACTTTACCTTTATTGTTTGGGATTAAAGGTGTTATACAAACTAACTTTACCTTTATTGTTTGGGATTAAAGGTGTGTACTAAGGGTCTGTCTGAACTCCAGCCAGAGGATTAAAGGTGTATGCTAAGGGTTGAGCCACACCACAAATAGAAACAGGAAATGCAGGAAATGAGGTAACATAAAAGAAAACACCAGAAACATGTGCTTAGGGCTACAATTTTGGGGTTTACAGTGTCGTCAAATAATCTACAACACAGGATCTTATGGAGGTCTTTTCTCCACTGAGGCTCCCTCCTGACTGATGATTGTAGGTCAGTGGTTCTCAACTTTCCTAGTTCTGTGACCTTTGGATAGTTTCTTATATTGTGATGACTCCCAACCACAAAATTAATCCACTGCTACTTCATAACTGTAATGTTGCTAGTTAAAAAATCATAATGTAAGAATCTGATATGCAGGATAACTCATATTCAACCCCTGTGAAAGGGTCGTTTTCTCCACAAAGGTTCATGGCCCACAGGCTGAGAGTCACTGCTATAGATTGTGTCGCTGACATAAAACTAGCTACTAAACTAAGACACTGTTTATACTTTGGGCCCATTAACTAAAATGCTTTTGGCTAAGGCAGGAAATGATGCAGGAAATGAGGTAACATAAAAGAAAACACCAGAATCATGTTTAGGGCCACAGCAGGTGTCTGATATATTCAATCCCTGTGGTTCAGAACTTTCTAGTGCAAGTCTGATCTTCATGTTGCAAAAAGGAAGCAAGAGAAACTAAATCATTTGCCAGAGGTCACGTGAAACAAAACCAGCTTGAACTAGATTTAAAGTTCAGTCTGACTGAAAGAGTTCACACTTGCCAAGGCCTGCAGCTGGGACAGGATGGCTTTTCCCTCCCTAAGCTGACTTAGGGGTTCGCCAACGTGGCTCAGCACAGGGTCCTGCCTCGCAGAAGAACCACTCTGGCTGGAGGCAGATGGGCCAATTTACAAATCGGAGTCAGATGAAGAGGTCGGTTGACCAGCCAACAATACTTAAACAGATGGGGCACCGACACAAGTCCAAAGAATCCTTCAGCTGCTTCGAATTGCTTTTTAAACTGGAAGTCGATTCAGAAGGCAAATATGTAAATGGTGTCAGCTGAGAAAGCTGATGTCCGCCTTTGCCAGCTCAGCTCCCACCCCTTCCTCTTTCAGCCTCTTGGTTAGTGTCAGCTGACAGTCTGGCTGCAGGTGTTTTGCTATCTTTCTTAAGCAAAGGCTGCATAAAATGTCCACAATCATATCTTATTTTTCTTTCCTTAAATCAAATCAAAGCAAAACCCTTTCAGGCTGCATATTGCTCTGTTATGTAGAAATGTCTTGTCTTCTGCAGGAAGAAAATATTCAGATTTTCCAAAGTTCCATTCATTTGGAGGCGGGCGCAGCTCCTGGGTGGAAGGCTTGCCTGGCCCATGTGAAGTCCTAGGTTTTATCGCCAGTGCCTCCAACACAACCACACCTACACCCCACCCCCGCCACACCAATCAAATGAAGCCATTCCATCCTCCGCTTGGTAAGAGTAAATTACATATTTCTAGAAAACAGTCTTTCAAAAGACCGCAGTGTCTCTGCATGGCGGCGAAGCAGCTTCTAAGGTGTGTGCTCTTGAACACAGCCTGGTCCCCGGAGAGACTGCAACCTGAAAAAGTCCAAATGTTGTCGTCAGGTTCCTGCTGTTACTGTTGTCTCGTTGGTCACCTAATGTCCTTCACCAAGAGGCTCTTGTAAACCTTCTGGTTGAGCCTATGAGTTGCTGTCTGTCACCTCGCTCACCAAGCTCCGTGCCCATGCTCCCTTGGGGTGCCATTTATTATGTCTCACATCCAGGGTAGTGGGGGGCACCTTGATCATTCTAGCCGTGCCAACGTTTCAACATAAAGTGAACTGGGCCTTCATCATATTTGTCCTTTTACATTACACTTGTGATGCTTTATGGCTTGTAAATTCTCCTATTGCAGTTACCAGGGATTGTATGTGGGGAGCACAGGAGCCCAACCAGCACAGACAGGCAATTGGGGGTGAGGACACACCTCTCTATATGTATAGTGGCGAGCTATATGATTCTGTTGGTGTGATATGAAATTGGTGGGAGAATATAAATACAAATCAAGCCTGTAACCTTTCATAGAGGTCTTCATTTTATATATATCAGCAAGAGAACTGGGGTTAGGAATCTGTTGGGGTTAGGAATCTGTTGGGTCTCAGAATCACTTCTGCAGGTAAAGGGACCACAACCAAGCAGATTCTTGATTTCCCAGGCCATTTTCTTCTCATAGAGCTAGAACTCTTGCTACAGTGAGATATATTTCCAGTGTTCAGAAGGCTGAGGCAGGAGGATTGTTACAAGTTTGAGGCCAGCCTAGAATACACAGTGACTTCCAGTCTAGTTTGGGGTAGAGTGTAAGAACTTGTCTCAAGAAGAAAATAAAACAAAACCACCAAGTAAAAAATAAATAAAAAGAAAAGAAAAGAAACTGGGTAGCCAAGTGTGGTGGTGCACGCCTTTAATCCCAGGACTTGGGAGATAGAGGCAGGAGGATCTGTGAGTTCAAGGCCAACCTGGTCTACAAACTAAGTTCCAGGATAGCCAGCACTGTTACACCGAGGAAAAAAAGAGAAAGAAAGAAAGAAAGAAAGAAAGAAAAGAAAAAAAGAAAAGAAAAGAAAAGAAAAGAAAAGAAAAGAAAAGAAAGGAAGGAAGAAGTTAACCTCTTAGACATATGTCAACACACCATTTTTTTCAGATGATCACATTTAAGGCTGTGTGTCTTGTGCATTCTGGCTGGATTCCCTCCTTGTGGTTGGATACTGTCCTGTCTCTGATGCGGGGAAACAACCTTGTGCTCCAAAGTGGTAGGCAGAAGAAAATAATGTGATCCCTGCCTTTCAAATAATGGAAAGTCACCGAAGCTGCCTGGAAGGAAGGCAAGCTGTGAGAAAAGTCATAAGAAAAGCAGGAACATAGAATTTCAAGGTCTGACATGGGGATTGAAAAATCACTCAGGATGGATTAAGACCTGTTCCGCGGTGAGACATCATTCTGAGTCACCCTGTCCCCTGAGGAAGAGGAGTCAGGCGGGAAGGCGGACCTTCACAGCACAGTAACTCCGCAGACACTGGGCATTGGCTAGGGAGGCTCTGATCTGTGTTAGGCAGGATGAGAGCTACCTGTGCTGCAGTGAAGGGTCCTGTTCTCGGCTTAGTGCCCAAGTGGATGATAAGATAAAAATGACAAGGTATAAAATCTGCACCAATATCTGCCCTCTCCAACCTCTCACCTGGCAATTGCTTTTTACCTTAGCAATTCTGCATTAGTTCCAAGGCTTCGTTCCCAGGCTTCCTTGTAGAGGGTATTTGACTTACATTCTACACCACAGCTTCACGGGTAATGATGTCCAAGATTTCTCTCAGATATTAGAAGATGCTATTTGTCATTCAAGATTTAACCAGGGGTATGCATAGGAAAGAGGAGGAGACCTTTCAGATGTAGGTTGTAGTGTGTCCTTATATAGATCATAATATCTCTCTTAGTTGATACAAGCTTTATTTTACATTCCCATTAGCTCTGTGTGGCTTAATTTCCACCAAGATTTCACAGTTTCATCTTCAGATAAAAATATCTAAAACTTGTCTCAGTAGATCCATCCACCCACACAGGGGCCCACGGTTCCACCTCCCCCAGCCCACATCGCCTTGTGATAAAGCTTTTAGAGTACAGTCACAGAGCTTTTCATTTAGTACTGATGACTTGCCCTTGACTGACTGGTTTCCTTTTCAAGCAGAGGCCAGGAGCTGTTTCTTGAAGCCTCCCTGAGAAACAGGTTGCTTGAGAAAGGGCTGCAGGCAGGAGAGCCAGGGGCCTTGCCCACACTTGCCCAGTCTTCTCCCATTAGGGTTCTTGGGTGTCACTGTTGGTTCACAGGAGGTATTTGTAAGATCATTACTGGCCTGAGGGAAGGGCTGGGATCTGCAAAGGTAGACTGTAGCCTCTGTTCTCCCAGGAAGTATCTGGGAACTTGAGGGAAGACAATTCCCATACACAGTAAGGCTTGACACAGAAAATATTTCAAAGCATGACAGTGACAGTTTCCTCTCTCTTCCTAATCCCGTGAGACTTCCTGTCATTGGGCTTGGGGTGAATGCCTCAGGGCAACTCACTGGAAATCGCCTCAGAGGTCAGGCCTCCCTCACTTAGCAACACGTGAAGTGAGTGTTCCATCACTAGGCAAGAGTGAACCTGACCTATGATAGCAGTCTGAGTAAAGCTCCACTAGTCTCCATGTGATTCCCCCACCTGTACTTACCCCACAGAGATAGGCCATGTGCTTTGTCATGCTCTGCCAAACAGATGGGAGAGCAAACGCCTGCTCATTTTTCTTGCCAGGCTAAGCCAGCCTGGCAGTCAGCAATTGAGTATAAACCCAATGCTCGTCACAGCATCAGCACCTCCTTCTCTGGGTCTGCTCACCCCAGATCTCTTCGCTGTGTGTCCCTGGTTTTACACCCACCCTACACCCTCTTACCTTGACCTTTGCTAGTTATGTTTTCAACGTTGGCTTTCTCTTTCATCTTTTATTTAAATCAGATGGTCCTGGACCACTGTTCTTTCAGCCACCCTAAGTCATTCTCCTGCCTTGCTTGGGAATTAACTCTTCCCTCGTGTTTCTACCAATCTCATATCATCGTTTAGCGTGTCCCTTCCTTTGAAAGAAACTATGTGGGAATAACATGTTGGAGATAAAGCAGCTACTTGTACATCAGCTCTCTTTCTCTAGGACCCAGTTAGGGTAAGTTCACTTCCTAGTGAACTACCGCTTTCCAAGACTGAGGTCTCCAGGTCCTGGGGGCATGATCCATAGCCACTATGAATAATGAATACAGCATCCTTCCAGCCTGCATCCTGATTGACTCCATATAGAACTGACTGGTCCAAGCTCATAATGCCTGGGGCAGTGAGCAGTAACGTCCCTTGTTTCCAAGGCAACCTTGGGTTTCCTGGCATCTGTGAGGATCTAGCAGGCTATCTCCTAGTCTTCAGGGACAGTTTAAGTTAGGACCGTTCGCCTTTCTTGAGATGCCTCACTTCACTAGAACAAGAGTTGGCTTTTTCTATTTTTCTTCTTCCCAGTGTTCTTTTTGTTGTTCCTCCTAGCACCCCGATTCCCTCAGAACTTTAATTATTAGGTGTTCTATCCTCTACTAGTTAAAGGACAGAGCCATGACCCCAGCTAACCTCAATGGAACTAACAAATTAGCCAAGACAAGGAGACAATGGGTGTCCGTTCATGGGGCAGTGACACCCTAAACAAATTCTTCCTGCTATTTCTGTGCACCCTTTCTATGAATCTATAGATAACATGAACTTAGCTTGTGTCTGGACAGATTTCCCATAGTTCCTATGAATTATGTGAGTTCCTAGTAGTCCCCCAAATATATTCCTTTTGGTCTAAACTGGTTTCTGTTGTCTTTACCCAAATAATTCTCACACAATCAGCCAGTGTCCTAAGGGATCTGATGCTCACTTCCTATGGTCAGAATATAGGTTCTGTGTGGTGTGAACAACCTCTTCCTGGAGCGTGGTTATCCTGCCTACAACTTAGGGGCTAGGGACAAGATACTACTGAATGTATAGACAAGACAATAAAATACTTGTCATTTGTAGAATTTGTGAGTCTCCTTTCTGATTAGAAACCCTTGTGAGAGCATTCAAACTGGCACTTAATGAACACTTCCTCTGTGCTAAGAACTGTTAAAGAGATGATAGGGAATAAAACAGTAAGTGTGTATAATCCTGATGGTTCTATGAGGCATGCCTAAGAACAAGGCAGTATACAGAATATAGTTCTGCTGCAGTCAGAATTATACTGTTAGTCATTAGATTGATTTATTTATGTTATATGGGGATTTGCATGTACCAAGGTGCACATGTGTAAGTCAGAAGACAACTTGCAAGGAGTCAGTTACAGGGAGACTACACTGTGGCTCCAGGGAATTGAACCACGTTGTCTGACTTGGCAGCAAGCCCCTAAAGCAAATGAGCCATCTTATCAGCCAAGACATCACAGAGTCTAGTCTGTCACTTTCTAGAATGTTATCTAGTAGCTTTAAGTGTTCAGTCAGTATTTCTGGACTGAATAGATGAACCTTCCAGGGAATAAATGGGCCTTCCGGGGAAAGGCACTGATGCTACAATTCTTGGCCGCAGACTGTGTGTCCAGAATTAAGATTAGAACATCAGAATTCAGGAGAGGAGAAAGGGAGGAGCTCTCAGAAGTACATAAGGCTAAGCTACCAGTTTTCACCGTTACTTCTCTGTCAAATTCTCAACACCGCACAGGTCACAAAAATCACTCTGTGAATTAAGAATTTTACTAGCTGGTGAATAGGATGACAGCTAAACAGAATAAGTCCTAAGTGCCAGAAATGCAAAAACAATAGTAAGAAATTCAAGAAATGCATGAAGAAATGTAAAGAGTGTTCTTAGAGCAAATGGCACAGGGCTCAGACCTTAAAGCACAGGAAAATCATTGTTTTCCTTCAATGGGCTTTACCATCTCTTCTTACTTAAGTTTTTTTTTCTTTTTTTCTTTTTTTTAGATTATACTTTCTTTTATTTTGCATACTGATCTATTGTTTCTTCTTTTCATTTCATTACTAATACGTGATTAGACCCAACTGTTTCCATTTTGATTTCTATTCAGATGTCTGTCTGCCAAAAAGATTATCACCTGGTCTTGGATACACATAGATTATTGGCAAAGAGAACTTCTGGTAGACCTGTCCAGAAAGAGTTGGTCCACCAGGAAGCTTTGGCCTCTGATGGGGAGAGGGTAGATGCCTACATTCACTCTTACTGTGTCTGTGAAAGTGTTTGCCTTTTTATCCCCTCATTATCAATGACTTCTACGTTCTTTAAAGCAGCGGCAGCTGAAGTCAGCTTAGTGGTTGCCAGCCAGGTCAAAGAGTTTGGGACGTGGTGTCTGCTCAAAGCGATCAAGCAGCTGGCGCGGTTGCATCAGTGATGAATAACTGGTGTGCTCCCTTGCCGCACTCAACACAAGTGAACCGAACAGATGGGAAGGCAGGGATAGACGATATACACCCGCTCGTGCTCCGAGTTGGGTTCCTGCTTGAGCGTGGCTAAGCTAAGAATGTGTTCTGTCAGGTGGCCTAAAATAGCAGGATTTAAATGTGTCTCCCAGCACCCAGCTGTTTCTGAATGAAAAGAAAAACACTACAGAAAGTAATGGAACACTTGCCCTGAGAAGCTGATCCAAACACACCGGGATAAGGAAGGCTCGATTTCTATCTAATGGCAGAGTCCAGTGTCAGCAAGGACAGTCGACTCCAGATAACAAGGAACAAGTAAAGACAAAATACACTACAGCGGTATTATAAAGAAAGGGCCTTGCTGGGAGAGGGAGAGTAAGGTTGTTGAAGGTGGATATAGCTATGAAAGAGGAGGAGATTACTTTAGAAAGGGGAGGGGCAGGATGGAGCTTGCCGAATCTTGTGGTGGTTGGTGAGAGGGAATGCGTTGGAAGAAGTAACTGGAAAGGCAGGTAAGTCTGAGTGGGGCCCTGTGTGTCTTAACTGTACCATTGCCTCAGAAACGGGAGCGCCCACAGCCTCTTCATTAAGTTAGATGCCTCATCTTTTTCTCAAGTGACCTCAATAGACCTTCGCTATGTCAACATGCACTGGTATGATCCTTCAAAAGGGCAGACTACTGAGTAGCAAGAGTAATCAAAGAGTACCGAAAATATCTGTTTTAGACCTATTAACACCACACGGAGACAAAAGTCCAGTGATGGTAGACTGAAACCCAAGCATCTGATAAAACCAGCTGCTCAGTGGAAACTCTCGTCAACCCAGCCAGAAGGGCTATTTAATTTTCTGAATAAAATATAACAGAAAACATTGGGGGGTTTCTTTGCTCTCCTGAGCATAAACATCACCCAAATGGAAATTCTGATACTTATTCAGTAGAATGAACAACTGTGGTTGCGTGGGAATCTGACAGTCTCAGGTTTAGATAGTCTTTGCAGTGTCCTTAGAACACACACATCGAGGCTTGCAACTTTATGAGAAATAACGACAATGGCAACATTTGGTTTAAGTTTATGCGTGTGTGCCTGTGTGAGCGCTTACAGTACTGAAATATGGTGGCAAGGAGGTATGTGTGTGCTTATATGTTCATGTATGTGCTGGTGTATATGTTCATGTATATGGGTGAATGTGTTCAGTGTGTACCAGTGAGTGGAAAACAGAGAACCACCTTGGGTGTCATTCCTCGGGTGTGCTTCTTGTGTTTTGAGACAGGGCCTCCCACCATCTCAGTGCTTGTGAACGAAGCTAGGCTGGCCGGCAAGCCCCAGGGACCTGCTAAACTCAGCCTCCCTGTGACATACGGTAGCCAGATGATTAAAGCGCCATCCAATGTGGAAACCCACGTGGTTAATTTAATACTGTCTCCTTTTTCACAAGTATATTACTTTCCTTAGACATAAGGACATTAGAAAAGACAGCACTGTGTTAATCCTGGTCTGCAGAGACGCCTAAGCGGGTACTATGGCAATAACGGTACGCAACTCCACCCTTACACTGTAGGGGCTGCAGTGTATGTTCCTAAATGAACAATCTAAAGTCCTAGCTGCCAGCACATTTACTGTCTTTTGGTTTTGGCTTGGCGTGGTAACGATAGAAGTCAGGACATGCTAAATGTACACTCACCCCTGAGCCCTATTCCCGGAAAAATGTAACTCTTGTTTTAACAATGTTAAGCGAGTCTGAAGGTGAGCTGCTGAGAGTAATCAGCATTAAAAAATCACGTTAAAATGTTGTAAAGTTGCCTTCTAAATATTTGTGTCACACCCCTACCCCTAGATCGTGGTCAGAGAAGCGTCTTTTTGCAGTGGGTAGCAGCCGCTGCAGACTGCTCAAAGTGCCCAAAATGACAGGCTGTGAGTGCTCAACCCTAAGTGAGGTCTTCAGCACCCTCCCACCCTGCCCTGAAGCCCAGGAAACAGAAGAGTCAGAGAGAAAGTAAGGGTGGGGGAGGAGGAGCACTGGGACCATCTTGTGGACATCACATGGAGATCGATCTCATGAACTCAGAATAGCCATGGTTTCCAGCGCAAGCCCTGCAGAAGATCAAGGCACCTGAAATTCTGGGATGGATGGAAGGGGCGCTCTCCAAGCCTCAGCCCTCACTGAGGAGTGGAGAGTTGAAGGAGAGCCATTCATTTTGATGGTGTAGGTAGGCACTGGTAGGATTCCCATGCTCCAGGGGATGTCCCATATCCATACACATATGGGGAGTACTAACTGGTCTTAGTAGGTTCTCAAAACGAGACATGAAATTGGGGGGTGGGGCATGTTGGTGATTATATATATATATATATATATATATATATATATATATGGTATATACACACACATGCATAGTCAGTGCTGGGTTCTTCTGGGGAAAACAAATATCCAGAGAAGGGACTCAGGCTTACCAAGAAGGAGCACACTTTTATTTAGAAAACAATTCACTTTTCCAGAAAATTAAAAAGTATTCGGGGTAAGACTCTAGTAAAACCAAGGGGCACGTGTGTACACAGGTCACAGGGTCACAGTAAAAAGCTGACAGTGAGATACAATAAGAATTCTGTCAGAGAGGGAGGACAAACAGAAAAGCAAACACTTATCAAAAGGCTCCACAAGAGATAAAGGCTAACTCTTGGCCTCTTAGCTTCCTTTGGACAGCGTTTTATCTCCCTCTCCTTCAATGCTTTTTAAAATTATAAACTTAAGGAAAGGGAATCTTACTGTCAGCATCCCATGCTCACGCTACTACTTGAAGGATGACACCGAACCAAGGCACCTTCTGTAAAGCAAATAGATTTATTTGCACTTCATGTGCATCGGGATGTTTTCGCATAATATAATACAAGGAATAAAATAAAACTTTACACTGTGAAATGTACATTTTCGGTTATTTACACCCACACACACACAGAGCGAACAACAGAAAGAAAGCATTTGTCTGCAACTACATTAGCAGACAGTGTTGACGGAGGGCAGTAAGCGAAAGGAGCAGTAGCACAGCCGGGCAGCGGGAGGGGCAGGACTTGTTCCTGTCTCTGAAGTACTGGTCTGGTTTTGGTTGAGGGATGTGGGAGGGGTGGGAGGACAGAACGAAAGGTCTTCATTGTATACCACAGAGCACTGGTTTCTGGTCCTCTTTCCCCACAAACTTTCCAGGCCCCCTTCAGATGCTTACTTCTTTGATGTTTTGCCACTTGTCATACCAGGGACACTGACCTTTGGGGAAAAAAAAAGTTACAAACACACCGACGTCCTAAACAGTTGACTTATAAAATTTAAATATCTGAGTTTCAAAAATAGCCATTTATTATTATTTTTTATTTGTGGGACCGTTTCTTATCTTTGTAATAGAGCAGAAGTCATTATTTTCCCCAGTTGTGGTCCTATCCCCTCCCCCACTCCAAAATGAACAAGCACAGCAAGCAGGCTGGCGGCTACAGCACCCTGGTCAACCTGGTCCTTACCAGAAACCATTTTGTTCTACTTTAAACCATAATAATAAAAACAAAACAAAAGAAAAAAAAAACACCCCAAGGAATACTTATGAGAACCCTCTTTTTCTAACAGGTTCTCCCGTTACCATCTGTTCACACTCGTAAAGATGGACACGAAGACACTTGGAAAACACAATTCCCTAATGCACTGTTGTCTTTGCCCTTTGGTCACAAGGTGCAACTTTAAAAGTAATAAAATTAAATAAATATGATCTTAATAATTCAAGGTGAATAGAAAAACTGGCAGCTTTTGGGTTATCTTTTCTTTTTAAAAAAATACACCTACTAAGAAGTCAGAGGCTCCTCTTCTACGGTAAATGTGTCTAAGTGTGTGAGGACTCACACTGGTTCCAGTAACAGGGTGTGATCACACTTATCAACAGATTCAGAAACACTTTTAAGGCTGCCTTCCAAGAGTCCTGTTAAGTTTCACTAATCAATGTCCCATAGGGACAAGAATTCAATCCTTGAAACATTCACATTTGACTTGTCAGTATCAACCGCCTCGTCACCTTAAATCTGAGTGAGCTCATCGGCTGTCCCTCGTCCTGGTGATGACTGAGAGATGACACACAGGAAATGAGTTTGGCTGATACCGAAAAACACAAGGCAAGGGAAAGCTTCCACAGACTCGAGAAGCACTCATTGCAAGCAGTTCCACATCTGGGCTTCCACACACATACTCCTTGTGCCCTCCACAAGCAATGACCATCACTGGCCTCTCACCGAAACATTCCAAAGTTTTCAGTAGTAGCAATGGTTTTGTGCTCAATTTCCAAATTCTCTTTCCCCATTTCCCCTTAGCAACAGCAGGTGGACCAAAGAGTCCCCAAGGCTGGGGAGATGAACAGGACTCACTCAAGGATCAAACTGTCCTTGGCTTCTGACTCGTCCTGCCAAAGGCTTGCACACGATCCAGCTTAAGCTGCTCTACAAGCCTCCCTTAACTATGACATCCTGTGTGCAATTGTGCAAAGAAGAAAACAGGAAAGAGTTTGTGGCTAGAAAAGTGCAGGCCCATCACTTCTATCAAATAAGCACGTGTGCTGTGACCGGCAGTCAGTGGTCTCACTTGAGAGACAGCACACCGGACATTCAAGAACATCCATTCCACCACGCCATTCACATGAACCCGATTGCTTCTGACTGGGGCTAATTTGATCATGCAGTAACTGGCAAGTGGAAACAGCTCAGAGCAATGAGCATTCAATTACAATGATCGATTACATTTCATTTAGCTGGAGGAGTTGAAGGCAGCCGGTGAATGATTCAGGAATCAGAGCGTCATCCTTGGCTGGTCCTGGAGCCTCTGTCGGACACGAACACGTGCCCCAGGCGCTGACTGCTCTGTCCCTGAGAATGTCCACATTTCAGGATGATGGTCCATCCACTTGCAGGTGGGATGGCAGGCAGGTGGAAGATGGCTCAGAGCCTCTGTGAGTGCACAGAGTGGCTGCAGTTGGAGTGGCTGGCGTGTGCCTGCTCTGTCACATTAAGTCTGACACAGACGGTCCTTGATTGGAAAAATAGAGTTAAACTACCCAGGTGACTCTCTACACCACCAGAATTGATCCCCGTGGAAAATTCATCACAAAGTCATTTTTCACCTCCATGTGGCCTCAACACAGACACTCATTTCTTTCCAACGCTGAAGGTTAGCGGACAGAAAACAGTTGCAAGAATTGCTTTATTGAGTAACATCTATTAAATACACAGGAATCAGGCACACCAGACAATGCGATGGGACTGAGTACACACCACAACGCAGAAAACAATAAATACGGAACACTGCCTTTGCGGAGACACCTGACCGTGGCACATGCACGTTTACCAAATGGGAAAATACTCAAAACCAGGTTTGGTTGTATCGAGGAACTGCAGTTTACATCTGCATTTATTCGGTGTGGTGGTGACTGCTCCAGCACGGGGGCTATGCTGAGAAGAGCAGTCTTACTGGGTAGGCACATGACAATAAGTCAGGACACAGAACTGCGGGGAGTCACAGTCTCGCAGCACATCCTTAGGCGCCTGGCTTCCATCCGGCAGCTGAACGGCTGTTCCGACCACAATGCCTTCTGTTTCATACAACTGGAAACTGCAAAAAAATAAAAATAATAATTTCTACACTTTTCTTATGACAGTTTTAAGACCTTATAAAAGAATATATTATCCACTTAATATTTATGTATTTTAATATGTAAAGATCAATTTTAATACACAAATATTCATCATTCTACCACCATTTTTATATCCTATTTTTATATCCTATTTTTAGTATCTGACATAGATGCAGTCCTTTGTTTTCACAAGCGATCTTAGGAGGTGAGGGGTCACACTGGGGGGATCACACCACCAGAACCAAGAATCTGGGGAAGTATTTTTCATGACCTTGGATTGGCCATCCATCTGTCCATACAGAAGGGTGTTTAGTTTTAGAAGACACATTTAATGATATTTCATCTATCCAATTTTAAACTGTATCACCAAAGACAAGAGGAACAAGAGATGCAGATGCTAGCTTGCCTGAGTGTGACTGTCAGCAGAAGTCAGGTGTCTACAAAGTCACTGGACATGAGACAAGACTTTGAATGAGATCTTCGGTTTATTTATAACATAGGGAAGTGCCTCTCAGGGAGCGGCCAGAGTGCACAGCTGAGCACCTGCTACTTCCCCACCCACCTCTACCTGTGCAGTGAAGCCTCCTTGGAGGTGAGGATAAAAAATGTTATTTAATATAAAATATTAGTGATCTGAATTTAATATATGCGATCTATATCTTGCCCCTAAATATGTAAATAAGTAGATATGATAAACCCACACCTTTCACCATGGTCCACACCTGTGCATATTACCTGCAACACTACTAGATTTTTACAAGAGTTGTTATAATAACATTTGATTATGATTTAAATCTATGGTCTGTTTCTTGGAGAAATGTGGACTTAGCATTTAGCACCGACTCACTAGGTAGAGCTCAGTGCTTCAAAACCAAAACAATGACTACTTAGAAGACAACCCTGCTTGCCATCCGAAATCTCCTGACAGAAGGGGAATGTGATACAGGATAAAATTCTTAATCTAGGGTTAATAGGTGGCATATTGATCTGTTCATCTACTTATCCAATCCATCTTTACTGGAAGAGCGCCACAGGTTTGGACCATGTTCCAAGCACATGAACACAGCATCAAATACAAACACATCCCATTCAGTCTACCACTATGAGGGGGAAGAGGGAGAGGAGATAGAGTAGATTAAGCCTCTATGTATATGTGTGTTACCTACTGTATATCATCTGTCTCCAATTGTCTCTATCTCTATTATCCATGTACCTACATACCTATTACCAATCTATCATCTATGTCTATTAGTTATCTACATATCGGCATTTCTATCCGTTATCTACTCTCTACTACCTATTAGCTATCCTATCATTGATCGGAGTATCTGTATAGGTGCTGGACTTTGGAGAACTCATACTGAACAGATCAGGGATGAGCTCCATGAATACACACTGAGAGAGTGCCAGAAGGGCCCTGGGAGCACCAGGAAGGGGGCATTTTAAGGAAGAGAAGTAACAGTTCCTTTATGATTTGCCCTACATTCTTACCTCTCACAAGGGCGTCTCCTTCTTGTAGTTGAAGCTGGGGTCAGAGCCCTCAATCTGGAGCTTCAGGGCTTGTTTAAGGTTCAGCTCTGTCTCCGAGGGGGGGAAGCCGTCCAGCACCTCCTGATGCCCCCGTTCCTGCACGGTTCGGGGGACGGAGACCCTGCCGAGGAACACCTGGCTGCTCTGCAGATGGTAGTTGGGGTTCGTCATTATCCCATTCCTCCTCTTCTGTTCCCCGCTCTGCTGGTGACTGAGAAACTGGGGCTGGGCACGGTTGCTGTCCTGAGATGAAGGGACGACAATTTTGCACTGAGATTCAGCTGGCGTCTGCTTAGGTGGGCTACTCCCAGACTTGGCAACAGGTCCTCTTTTGTCAAACTGAGTCATTTCATATTCTAGAACCTTTGGCTGCGAGGAATTATTTTGTTTAGCTTTCTTCCCAGCTGACCCAGACTTGCTCGAGCTTTCTGACTTGCCTCCTTTATTTGATTTTGTTGACTTCAGACTCGGTTTCACCTGGCTCCATTCAAACTCACTACTGGGAGAATTATGGCTGTGTCCTAAGGACTGGGTTGTGGAAGAGGGGGACACGACCGACTGCCTGCTCCTGCTGCGCGGCAGCGAGTGCTGCTGGATCTGCTCCGTGAAGGACAGGCTATGGAAACTGTCGATGGGCACCGTCTGAGCCGTGGCCGTGGAGGACGTCGTTCGCAGAGATGAATTTTTTGAGCTTTTCAGAGAATTGTTGGACAGGGATGACTTCTGCCGATCCACGGTGGAGTCTGGAGACTCTGACGGAGAGCTGAAGGCATGAGCTGGCCCGTTGGGCAAGCCGCGGAGGGAAGGCTGCAGGTCCCCCCCACCAGTACCACCAGAGCTGTTGGACCTGATGGTCAGAGACTGCATCTTGGACGGTGCCGACTGTGGCGGCTTCTGCTCCATCGTGTGGACAGGGGAAGGGGAGCAGCCATTCAGACTGGAGGCCCCGTATTTCTCTAACAGCTTAATGATCTGAGAATGCCCGTTTTTGGCCGCCACCCTCATGGCGGTGCGTCCAAATTGGTCGGCATGATTGGGATCAGCACCGTGCTCCAGCAAAACCTGCACGACGTCCACATGGCCCTCCTGGGCTGCAATGCAGAGGGCCGTGGCTCCTTGGTTGCATGTGTGGTCCACCACGGCGCCGTGCTCTATCAGAAGCTGGACCACTTTGACATGGCCCTGCCAGGCCGCGGACTGCAAGGCTGAGCGCTTCTCATTGTCTGCCGCGTTGACGTCAGCGTGGCAGGCAATCAGTACCCGCACCATCTCCACGTGGCCCTGCCAGCAGGAGACGTGCAGCGCTGTCCTCCCCTCCGCGTCACTGGCCTCCACGTTTGCACCGTTTTCCAAAAAATACTCGGCCATCGTGAGCTGGTTTTCTAAGGCCAGTATGTACAGCGTGGGGCGCCCATCGGCATCTTTGTAGTTCACATCGGCCCCGTGGCTGAAGAGTAACTCCACGATGTCCCGGTGTCCCTCCAGGGCAGCTACACGCAATGCGTTTCTCCCATCATAGCCTCTCTGATCGATGTTGGATTTGTTCTCCAGCAGGATCTGGACACAATCATAATGGCCCTCTTGGGAGGCCAGAATGAAGGGGATGCGCCCATCATTGTCAATCTCGTTTGTTCTAGCACCTTGCTCAATGAGCGCTTCACATATTAACCTGTGACCCTCAAAAGCTGCCATGTGGAGGGGCGTCCAGCCAGCATCGTCCCGGTGGCTCTCGTCCAAGCCTCTGTCCAGGAGAGTGCGCACCACCTCCACATTCCCCTGTGCCGAAGCTATGCTGAGAACTGTCCGGCCTTCGCTGTCGATGCTGTCCACGGCCGCGCCCCAGAAAAGAAGCGTGTTGACCACGGAAGCATGCCCCATGGAAGCTGCGGCCAGAAGGGGTGTCCGCCCGTTGTTATCGGTGTGATCGACATCTGCTCCTCCTTCTAGAAGCAGGTCCACCACATCCACATGGCCTTCGTAGGCGGCCACCAGCAGGGGCGTCATGCCGTCCTTGTCACAGTGATCTACCTCAGCACCTCGGTCAATCAGCAGGCTCACCACTGATGCGTGCCCTTTGCTTGCAGGCACACAGAGCGCGGCCACTGAGAGAGCCGTCCTGCCGTCCACGTCCTCGTGGTTCACCTCCGCGCCGTGGTCCAGCAGATGCTCTACGATCTCTCTGTGGCCCATATATGCTGCAGCTATGAGTGCAGTCCGCCCCTCATTGTCCGCTTTGTTGACCTCGGCACCGTGTTGCAGCAGGTTCAGGACGATGTCCTCGTGGCCACCCCAGGCTGCTGCACGCAGAGCAGTCCTGCTGTCTGCATCTGCACAGTCTACCTTTACGCCAGCGTAAAGCAGGGCAGACACCACCTCGGTGTGGCCCCCCCAGGCAGCAGACCTCAGTGCCGTCCAGCCGTCCTGATCGGTATGGTTAATGTTGGCTCCGCACCCAATCAGACAGTTTACCACCTTTGTGTGCCCTTGTCTAGCAGCTAGAGTGAGTGGCGTGTGTCCGTGGGCGTCTTCAATCTCTAAGTCGGCTCCCCTGGAGACAAGCAAATTCACAACATCCAGACTGCCACTGTATGCGGCGTTAGCCAGCAGAGTTCTCCCATTGGAATCGCACTGATTGACAGAGGCTCCGCTATCCAGTAAAGTCCGAATGGAGTCCTCTCTCTCCAGGGCCTGCCGGACAATGCAGGAGGTGCGATCATCCTCGCTGTTGACATGAGCACCAGCTCGGATCAGCAGCTGCAGCACCTCTTGCTCCTTGGGTATCAGGGTGGACAGGGAGTCTTTGACCGGGGTGCCATTCCATATCATCCACAGAGCCAGCTCGGCTGGCTCCAGCTGCAAGTTGGAATTAATCAAGTGCAAGGCAAATTCTTGTGCTTCCAGGGGGCTGAGGTTCCGGGCCTGGCAGGTGTAGCTCATGGCCAGCATCCTGTGTCCTTCCGCGGCGTTGCACAGGTACTTCTGCGTGCAGTGCTTCACGTCCAGGAGCCACTCGGCAAAGCTGTGGTGAAACAGGATCTTGGTGCTGCCCAGCCCATCCACCAGGAGCTTGGAGAGGACGTCTAGCTTGCGCTGAAAGTCCTCCAAGGTTAGAGACATATTTTTGGTCCACACAGCATGGTATAATTCTGTCATGGTCAGGGGCCGGCAGGCAGCAAGGATCACGTTCAGAATAGGCTGAACTTTGGCAAACTGTTTTCGGACAAAAAGTCTCTGGCAGAGCCAGAGGTAGAGGCCATTCAGAGTTCCTGGGATGTCACGGATCTCCCGAAGCATGATGAAGTTCTCCACGACGCCATCCAGCACGCGCTCCAGATACAAAAAGCACCCACTGCTCTTGATGTGCAGCTGGTTGAGCGTCTCGGCCGTCTCCTTGGTGAGGTGCTGGCGCAGCGCCTCCTCTCGATCCAGGCGGTGGAGGATGTACTGCTGTACATCCTTGACGATGTATGCCTTCCGGAGGTCATCCAAGCTGATCTTCCGGAACCCTGCAGGACACGACGCGTAGAGTGAGTAGAGTAGAGGTGGGCGTATGTGTGAAGAAAGCGAACCAATACAAATAACCTGACTCACGGATTAATACTAATAAGAGAGTCTACCAGCACCTGCTAGTATGCAAAGCAGTTTGCATATAAAAACATACAAATGGCAAAGCCGTGATTTCACTTTCCTACCGACAAACATGACTGCTATCTGTTCTTGCAGCGTGGTACCCATATCAACTCCTTTGCAAGAAGCACTAAGTGGAGACAGACAGACATAGCCAGCTGTAGAAGCACCCTGTGAAGATACACCTGAGCAAACTGGTGAGAGACAAGTAGGACTGTTTGTCACACAAGTCCCAGCTCTTTGCACCCATCCACTTGACCAAGCATTAGGTTTAACGGGAGTGGTTTATATCCGAGCAGAATACCAGGCACACTGTAATACATTGCTTTATGATATCAAATTAGAATAATTAAATCTCAGACTGTTTAGAAATAAGTGGAACCATTTAAGATGCAAATTGCCAAATTACGTTTGTAAAACTCTAGCACTGTAAAAATAAAGACACTAAAAAAGTCAAGCAAAGCTAAAGAGTGTACCAGTGGTGGCTGCTGTTAAACTCTTCAAAGCAGACTATGCCAGCATCTTCCAGAGGAACCCTGGTACACAGAACTGGACTGGCTAGGTAACCGTGTGCCTCATGGAAGAAGCTACAAATCCACTCATCAAGGCTGGTGTGCGGTTCAGAATACGGTGCAGAGTCAGTCACGAGCAAGGGAAAGCATGACTGCAGGCAAGCTCTGAGGGAAGAGACGCACTCCAGACGCACAATGGAGACTCTGACAACAGCAGGTACAAAAGCCCGTGCTTGATGGGCATTAGGAGCAAAAGGTGGGTCACACAGGGCTCGGTGAGTGTGGGTAAGTCGAGGGTAACCCCAACACCTGCCTTGACTACCAGAACAGAAAAGACAGTCCTGAGAAATAGCCATCTGAACCCAAGCTTCAAAGACTTGAAGGAAACTTTTGAAAAGCACAATCTGCCAACAAAAGCAAACTACAACAACACACACAAAGCTACCATTGTATTGTGGGGTCTCTAACCACACCACATGCACACATGCACCCACAATTCCTAAATCCTCCACTTCAGAAGATAAACTTTGAAAAGGGCTCTGGCCTCCAAGGCGGGCAGGGAACCGAGTCTGCCCTGAGTCTGGTCTCTCCCGTTCTTGGCCGCGTTAGAATGCACTTCACGGCACAGCTGGCCGCTTCTGCCTCGTCTCCATTGCCCAGTGGGACTTCTCTTCCTCCAGGTGACTGCCCGGCTACCCAGGAAACCCACGAGTGCTCCAGGCTGGCTCCCCTTAGAGAACACGTTGCTTTCACTTAGCAGCAGCACTTACACAGTGCTGGATCTGTGTAAGCACAATCTGGCCAGTGGCATCTTCTTGGTTTGGGCTCTTTACTGACAACTGGAGATTTCATTATTTTAATTTGATAACATAAAACAAACCCTTCCAATCTAAAGAAAGGTGAGCACTCCCCAGGAATGTTCGGCCCCCTCCCACATCCTAGCCTGAAGAGATGACTGGCCTCCAAGCCTCTTCCTGCATGTTCACTTTACAAAGTCACTGCAACAGTTTACGGTACAAAGCAACCTACCTGGTGAGGTGGTGCATGGCAGTAATCCCAGTAATGGGAAGCTGAGGCAGGAGGATTGTGAGTTTGAGGCTAGCCTGGGCTACACGGCAAGTTCCAAGCCTGTGGCTAATAAATAAAAGATTACTAAAGTGGTGTGTAATAGTGTTTTAAAGTTCCCAAAGTGATGTGCACACAAGACTGACTTATGTGAAAGATTACAACCCATTAAGCAGAAGTATCTATAATTTAAGCTAATTAACTAAAGTTATCTGATGAAAACTTGAGATAACAAAAACAGAACTGGGCTAGGCCTCCACAGTGCTGGGCCTGATGCCTCTAAAGGAGGCAAAAGAAAATGCCATTGAGACAGCTCTCCTTGTGTGTGTACAGTGCCGGGGACTGAACCCAGGGCCTCCGGATGTTGGGCAAGGGCTACCCCTGGGCTGTAATTCTCACACACACCTTCCTTGTGCGCGGTGAGGGAGGTTTTCCTACCTTGTAAGTGAGCTAAGTGCAGGCACACAGGCTGCTTGAGTCACTCACCGAGACTAGTGACTAATGGGGTCAGAGTCAGGGCTCTGTGTGATGCTAATGTTTCCTTTCCTGGCAAAGCTGAGAGAGAAACTGATGCTGACAGAGATGGGAGGAGGAGGTCCAAGGACATGGAACTAATGTTGTGCAGAAGGGAGCAAAATATTTATAACTCCAAAACAAATCTCTCCCAAATCTAAAGAGTGGTGTTGATTTAATAAGGTTTTATATTTAACATCAGTAAAAAGTTATATGTTTACTATCGAGTGGGCAGCTTGTGCCAACAATCCTAGCTCCACAGAAGCAGAAGCAGGAAGACGGTCACAGGCTCAAGATCCACACGATGAGGTCCATTCCAGCCAAGGCAGACTCAGTGGCAGAAACAGACATAAGAGCAGGAGGTTTAGTTAGCTCGGTAGTGGCAGTCGGGCTAGCATGTGGAGGGCTCTGACTGAGCTGCAGCTCCTGAGGAAGAGGCTGAACTAACACACAGGACCAAGACCACCCACTGACCAATGAGGTAAACACCCTGACTCCGAAAATGACCTTCTTATTCCCTGGGTACTGGGGGTGGAACATAGCACCACACTCGTGCCAGGGAGCCCACGGGAGCCCACGGGAGCCCACGGGAGCCTTTAGGGCCAGCGTCTGTCACTGGCCTGTGACTCGCCGTGTCAGCTGAGCTGCCTAGCCAGTGAGCCTCTGTGGGAGCGAGGCTAGCACAGCCAGCCTTTTTATGTGGGCCCTGGAGCAGCTGCTTTGACAAATGAACCATCTTCCCAGGCCCCACTAAACCTCTTTTCTATTTTTGGTAAAATATTTCAGTGGGCATGACACTCCTTGGCACTGGCTAAGCAAATAGGTTTGAGTCTCTGCTTACAGATGAGTGCAAACATAGTGGGTCCCCTACAGGGGCCTGACCCCATGCTTACAAGCAGGTGCTCACAGTCCTTACAGGACCAAAGTCTGGGCCCACACAGGACCCTTTGCCATGGAGACTGTATCCTAGATAAGAGGATAATTAGTTAAATACACACATGAAGTCCAGACAGATTTAGTGGTATTAGCTCCATGAAGAAAATAAAACCAGACAGAGTGGGTGTGTGACTACGTAGAAGGAAGGCACAAATAAACAAGAAAGGAAAACACAGTCTGAGTGTGAATGTCCTATTTGAGCTGTGACTGAAGTGTGAAGACGGCGAGAAGCTCAAGGGATGGACACTTGTCTTTGTGCAAGCCTGTAACGCAGACGAGGCAACGTGGATGAAGAAAACGCAGAGGGAGCCCTCACGGAGAGGCAGGCGTGGGCGTCACTGTGTGCAAGAGATCAGAGTGACCCATGTCCAAGGGACACACGGCCTCAGCCAGCGACTACAAGTAGCCTGGAGGACAAAGGGTCACTGACCGTGCCACTCTGGCAACTGAAGTTGAGTATCTCATCCAAAATGCGTGGGGCTGGAAGCAGTTTGGAATTTTTCAGATTTTGGAATATCTGAATATACATTAAGAATGGAAACCATCTCCAAGTACAAAACCCATCTGTCTCACATGCACATTTACCCACACAGCTTGAAAGCTTGGGTAATATTTTAAATCACACACAAAACAGAATCCTGCCCTGGAGTTCTCCTTGGACGCACTCAGGCAGCTCCTAGGTTTTAGACTCTGTTTTAGTTGAAGATGATCACCCTGCAGTGAGAACACGCCACCCTGCGTGCGGAGGATAGAGGAAAGAAAGCACAAAGAGGAGGCTTGTCCTCTTCCTTTGTGTTTCTATTGCTTTGATGAAATACCATGTCCAAAAGCAATGAGCAGGAAAGGTTCTCTCTCACGTTCTAGCCTGTACTCCATCATGGAGGGAGCTCACGGCAGGGATCTGAAGGCAGGCCTGACTCAAGGGCCCACAGAGCCACACTGCTTCCTGGTTCCCCTGCCCCCAACCTCACCCCCAAGCTTTCTCAGCCTTCTCTCAAGACTACCTGCCCTGAGGTGGCACTGCCTACAGAGGGCTGGGCCCTCCCACATCAATCAATCAATGCCCCCACAGAACAATCTTGTTCTCTACTGAGGTTCTATCTTCTCAAATGCCTCTAGCCCAAACATTTGTTCAGAATAAACAACACCTGGCGGAAGAAGCCAAAGACCCAGGCTTATGAGCAAGACTAAAAATTCAGGTCAAAACTCATGTTTATTAACAAACGAGAATGAGATGATTCGAATAAACGCCACTACCATGTGAGCCATGTGAGCATGGCTAGCCTCACAGGACTCCACTTTACAGACAGGAAGCAGGAGGCTAGCACGCTGCCCAAGGTCACACAGACAGTACAAGCACTAATGTGCACATGCTATCGTGACTCATTTGTGCAAACATATGACATGGCTGGGGGCTGGAGACACCCTCAGGGGTAAGATCATGTGCTGCTTTTGAAGGGGACCCAAGTTTGGTTCTCAGCATCTCCACTGGGCCCCTCACAGCTGCCTGTAACTCCAGTTGGACAGGATGAGGAACTCAAGGGCCCATGCCCCCACACATACTTAGAAATACTTCATAGCATGGATGGACCGTAAAATGAACTGGCCTACCAGGAGATGCTTGGAGGGGAGACCACCTTTCCCCTCCCCCATCAGGAGCTGCCACACAGCACCGGCTACCGTCACCCAAGCTCACCCAAAGCTTTCCCCAAACCCTGCTGCGGCTGGCTGCCCTCAGATTATATGAAGAGCTCCGCTCAACCCTGTCATGAAGAGAGGGCCACACAGGAGAACCTGCCACAGGACTTCAGGAGTCCCTGAAGAGACCCTGACTGAGTGACTAACGACGTAATGGGCACAGAACTACCGATAACCGGCCCGGCTAGTTAATCCCTAAGTTGGGTCTTACTACAGGAAGTAGGGAAAGACTGCTTTTGTAGGTGTACACACTCATGTGTGTGTACATGCATGTATGAACAACCTTAGGGTCACTCCTGATGGCTAGGCTGGAGGGGAAGCAAGCCCTGGGTTCTGGCTGTCTCTGTCTCCCCAGCACTGGATAAAAGGTTTGTGTGCCCATGCCTGGCTGTGTTTGTTGTGGTTTATGTATGGGGGGTTCTCATGTTCGCACAGCAAGCACTTTACTCACTGAATTATCCCTCAGCTCAGGGAAAGAATGTTCAGAAAAAGCCAAGGTAAGCGGTTTTAAAGCACACCACCCCTTACTTTAAATATGACCCTAAGGTATGGTGGTGGCTAGAGGCAAAGAAGGCTTCTATAGCACTCAGACCTCTGTCCAAGCACTGACTTTGCTACCTACCCCCCCCCCCCGCCCCGGGTCTGAAGAATATTCAGCACTCACCAGTGAACATCTTAGTGACGGCTCTGCTCTGCTTCCTGGCAGAGCAGAGAAGCAGGAGCCACGGGGGGAAGAACTCGTGGTGACCAGCCAAGAGCTCCGCCACAGTCCCGGACAGGCTGGGCGACGTCTGCTCCCCTTCCACCACATTGCAGCCTTCGTCCACGGAGTCAACCAACAGGTAGAGGCTCTGCGGGGGCGGCTTCATCCCCAGGAGTGGGAGCAGCACACACCTGTAAGACAGCCACACAACAGGTCAATGCCACAGGGAGGACACTGGAACTCATAGTTCAAAAAGAGATTTCGGATAAAAATGTATTCTCTACGTAAGTCATTTCCTAAAAGCACCATCTTCCACAGTACAGTGTGTATTGTATTACATCCTTGCCTGTGTGTGTGCTGTGACTCAGCACAATTAAGGATGTTGGGAACTGGATCAAGCTGGATTTCAACCCCCTTCCTGGGGTTGAGTCAGTAATAAAATGCTTAGATGGTTCTGAATGTGTTAAATACAGAAAGACAGATAAGCAGGAAGAAACCTATTGTTCCTGTTTGGTTTTTGGTCAAATTGACACAAGCTAGGGTCATCTGGGAAGAAGCCTCAACTGAGACAATGACCCCATTAGACTGCGTGTGGGCAAGTCTGCCCTGCATTTGCTTGATAATCAGTGAAGGGGAGGAGCCAACCCACTGCGGATGGATGGGGGGGCACAGGGGGTGGGTGGTCCTGGGAGTGTAGGAAAGCAGGCTGAGAACCCAGGATGAGCAGTGAATAAGCAGCACCCCTCCCCTCCACGGTCTCAGCTTCTGCCTTGAGCTGCAGCCCTGATTCCACTCAGCGATGCCACGTGGAAGCGTGAGATGAAGCAAACCCTTTCTTCCTCGCGCTGCTTGTGGTGATGGTTTTTATCACAGTGATAGTAACCTAAACAGGACAGAAATTGCTACCACGGGACCAGAACTACTAACGTGAAACCTTCCCTTTGCTAATCAACTTGACAACTGATACTGCTCAGCTGAGACTGAAGAATCAGCCGTGACAAGGAAGAGACCAGCATTACTGAGTCCAGTGATGTCTTCTGGGAAGTTGTCCTCAGGGTCAGCACACACGAGCTGCAGTGCAGAGAAGGCTGAGTCTGTATGCACCTACGTGCTAGCACTTGAACTTGGTAATGTGTAAGAGTTTCCCAAGTGGTTTTGAAGGCATAAAGAGGCCACAGAAATCAGCTGAGGCTTGGCACTGTGAGAGGCCAGAAGAGGCCATTGATAAAGGTACAACCTCAGTTGCCTTAAAAAGCCCCAGGATTAAAGAGGTCATGTAGAGATGAAGCCTGGCACCCCGTGGCAGGGTCACAGACCCTGAAAACAGCTCAGGAGAGACTATGGTAAAGGTAGGGACCAGTTGCAATGGGGACCTCAGCATTCTTGAGATGCCAGTATCACGAGGTGACCACCAAGGACAGCTGTGAAAGGGAGCAAGCCTGAGACTCAGAGAGGAGCTGGGCGTGCTGTGCACTGACAGGGCTGGAGAGGTAGAGATGCCCGCACTCTTCGGAGCCCAGAAAACTGTGAGTCGCAGATAAGCTTAAAGCTATCTACACTGCTGGAGTTTGGTTTTGCTTTGATCAGTGACCGTGCCCTAATTCTTCCCTCTTGTTTGTTTCAGTTGTCCGTTTTTGGTTTTGTTATTTTATAGGTACTCACAGTGATGAGACCGTCTTAGTTAGGGGTTATCACATACTGTGATAAAATACCATGACCAAAAGCAATTTGGGGAGGAAAGGGTTTATTTCACTCACAGTTCCATACATACAACAGTTTATCAGCAAAAGCAGTGGAGGCAGGAAGGAGCTCAAGCAGGGCAGGAGCTAATGCAGAGGTGATGGAGGGGTGCTGCTTACTGGCGGGCTCTACCCAGGCTTGCTCAGGACCCAGGATGACCAGACTCGCCCACAATGGGCTCTGCCACATCAATTACAAATTAAGAAAAGGACCTATAGGCTTGCCTATAGCCCGGTTTTAAGGAGGCATAATCTCAGTGGAGGCTCCCTCCTCTCTGATGCTAGCTTGTGCCAAGCTGACTTAAAACTTGCCAGCACATTCAGTCTCTTTAAAATATCCAAGTCTCCGTAAAAATCCAAAGTCTCTGGGCTGGCTAGTTTTATGTCAACTTGACACAGCTAGAGTTATCTGAAAGGTTAAGACTCTCAATTGAGAAAATGCCTCCAAAAGATCCAGCTGTAGGGCATTTTTTTTTTTTTTTTTTTAAATTAGTGATTGATGAGGACAGGGCCCATTGCAGGCGGGGCCATCCCTAGGCTGGTAGTCCTGGCTAGCGATGATGGCCAGCCAGGACGCAGCACTCTTCCACAGCCTGCCTCTGCGCCAGCTCCGGCCTCCAGGTTTCTGACCTGTTTGCATTCCTGCCTGACTTCCTTCGATGATGGACTATGATATGGAAACGTAAGCCACATAAACCATTTTGTTCTCAAGTTGCTTTGGTTATAGTGTTTCATCACAGCAGTAGAAACTCTACCTAAGACACTGGATTTTTCAAAGTGCTAGACTTTAAAGGAAAAAGAAAAAGACTATAGGATATTTAGTTACATTGATTCACATTGCAAATATTAATAATAAAATGACATCATGGGGACAAACAGAAATGCAAAGGTAATGACTTAATAGCTCTATGTTTGTTTGACAAGGGCTACTAGTAGTTATCGGTTAGTTTCTTATCATCTTAACACAAGTTAGTCATTCACGAAGAAGGATCCTCAACTGAGAAAGTGCCTTCCTCAGGCTGGCCTATAGCAAGTCTGTGGGGGCGTTTCCTTGATTTGTGATTGAGATGAAAGAGTCTACCACTGTGAGATGTGCTACCCCTGGGCAGAGAGTCCTGGGAGACAGCCAGGGTGACAAGCCAGCAAGCAGCACTATCCTACAGCTTCTGGTTCAGATCCTGCCCTGACTTCTCCATGATGGACTACACCTGTAGGCTGAAATGACCCTTCTTTCTCAAGTCACCTTTGCTCACGGTGTTTTAGCTCAGCAACAGAAGAGCAGCTAAAACACTTATCATAGGATCAACAGAATTAAAAAGGGCTCTATGAACATTTCTCACGGGGAACCCACACATGGAGAAGGTCTAACCCACACTCAGACTGTAAAGTAGAAATTTTACCACCTTTCCTTGCAGCCGTGCACACTACAATGAAGCCAGTCTACACGGTACTTATTCAGATCTGCTGAGATCACCTGTGAGGCTCTGGGGGACCTTAAGGAACAAAGGCCCTATTCTCTTGATGCTTACAGTCCAAAGGGAAAACAAAATAATGACATCTAACAAGCCTTCAGTACACTGACCGTTGCACCTTACCCTACCTACTGTGCACTGACCGCTGCACCTTACCCTACCTACTGTGCACTGACCGCTGCACCTTACCCTACCTACTGTACACTGACCGCTGCACCTTACCCTACCTACTGCACACTGACCGCTGCACCTTACCCTACCTACTGTGCACCAACCACTGCACCTTACCCTACCTACTGTACACTGACCGCTGCACCTTACCCTACCTACTGTGCACTGACCGCTGCACCTTACCCTACCTACTGTACACCGACCACTGCACCTTACCCTACCTACTGTACACTGACCACTGCACCTTACCCTACCTACTGTGCACTGACCGCTGCACCTTACCCTACCTACTGTGCACCAACCACTGCACCTTACCCTACCTACTGTACACTGACCGCTGCACCTTACCCTACCTACTGTGCACTGACCGCTGCACCTTACCCTACCTACTGTACACCGACCACTGCACCTTACCCTACCTACTGTACACTGACCGCTGCACCTTACCCTACCTACTGCACACTGACCGCTGCACCTTACCCTACCTACTGTACACTGGCCGCTGCACCTTACCCTACCTACTGTACACTGACCGCTGCACCTTACCCTACCTACTGTACACTGACCACTGCACCTTACCCTACCTACTGTACACCGACCGCTGCACCTTACCCTACCTACTGTACACCGACCACTGCACTTTACCCTACCTACTGTACACTGACCACTGCACTTTACCCTACCTACTGTGCACTGACCGCTGCACCTTACCCTACCTACTGTACACTGACCGCTGCACCTTACCCTACCTACTGTACACCGACCACTGCACTTTACCCTACCTACTGTACACTGACCACTGCACCTTACCCTACCTACTGTGCACTGACCGCTGCACCTTACCCTACCTACTGTACACTGACCGCTGCACCTTACCCTACCTACTGTACACTGACCGCTGCACCTTACCCTACCTACTGTGCACTGACTGCTGCACCTTACCCTACCTACTGTACACTGACCACTGCACCTTGACCTACCTACTGTACACTGACCGCTGCACCTTACCCTACCTACTGTACACTGACCGCTGCACCTTACCCTACCTACTGTACACTGACCGCTGCACCTTACCCTACCTACTGTGCACTGACTGCTGCACCTTACCCTACCTACTGTACACTGACCACTGCACCTTGACCTACCTACTGTACACTGACCGCTGCACCTTACCCTACCTACTGTACACTGACCGCTGCACCTTGACCTACCTACTGCACACTGACCGCTGCACCTTACCCTACCTACTATACACTGACCGCTGCACCTTACCCTACCTACTGTACACTGACCGCTGCACCTTACCCTACCTACTGTACACTGACCGCTGCACCTTACCCTACCTACTGCACACTGACCACTGCACCTTACCCTACCTACTGCACACTGACCGCTGCACCTTACCCTACCTACTGCACACTGACCGCTGCACCTTACCCTACCTACTGTACACTGACCGCTGCACCTTACCCTACCTACTGTACACTGACCGCTGCACCTTACCCTACCTACTGTACACTGACCGCTGCACCTTACCCTACCTACTGTGCACTGACCACTGCACCTTACCCTACCTACTGTACACTGACCGCTGCACCTTACCCTACCTACTATACACTGACCGCTGCACCTTACCCTACCTACTGTGGACCAACCACTGCACCTTACCCTACCTACTATACACTGACCGCTGCACCTTACCCTACCTACTGTGCACTGACCACTGCACATTACCCTACCTACTGTACACTGACCGCTGCACCTTACCCTACCTACTGTACACTGACCGCTGCACCTTACCCTACCTACTGTACACTGACCGCTGCACCTTACCCTACCTACTGTGCACCGACCGCTGCACCTTACCCTACCTACTGTACACCAACCGCTGCACCTTACCCTACCTACTGTGCACCGACCGCTGCACCTTACCCTACCTACTGTACACTGACCGCTGCACCTTACCCTATCTAGTACTTTGTCTGCTGTGAACACAAAGGTTGGTTAACAAAACAAAGAAACAGTAGTACAGGTGAGTTCAGTAGTTCCCTAAGCACACATCTATCACAGGAACCAAAGATCTCTGTTCTCAGTATTGACCACTCACAGCCCTGTGAGCATTGATCAGAATGAACCTCGGTGCTTCCACAGCTCCACAGAGCCCACCCTGCAGCACAAACACTCGGACACATGCATCCTGGGAAAAGAACAGACTGCACACATCACACAAGAGGGTGCCACTCCAACCAAAAAGGAATCAGAAACAACAGGCTAATGAATTCACACAGCCTCCCTTCTAAGAAAATGGACCAAGAGCTAAAGGGCTTTGTTTCTGAGTGCATCAAAATGGCTTCCCAAGAAAGACTGTGGGAATGCGCTCTAGAACCTGGCTGTGGGAAAGCGCCCAAGGAGTACACTGGGGACCCGGGAAGTGGCAGGATTGCTTTATACCATCATCACTGACTCGACATTTGTCAAAATTATGCAACTCTACAAGTGTCACTATTACTGCCCGAAAACTAAAAATATTAACATGATATACAATAAAATATGCAAGAAAAATATAATAAATCTCTCCTGGTAATGTGTCCCTTGGTGTGGGAGTCTGAGTTCTTGGTGGCAGCTGACTCTGCTCTTCACACTCTAATGCTGAGCAAGTCATTAAACAGAAAGCCCTTTGTTCATGGGCTGGCCTGGCCAGGGCCTTCAATCCCATCATTACCCCTCAAGCTACCAAGGTCCACACTGCCCTGGCAGCATGCTGAGTCCAACCACAGGTTTCTGTTTCCAGGCCCTGACCAGTAATTACTGCTTACCCATTCGCTCCGCCTCTGCGGCCTGCTTGTGGGCCTTTGCACAGACCCCTTCTCTCGTGCCATAGCCCTCCTCGTACGCCTGCTGCCATGCTCTCTCCTCTCTACGCCCAGAACTCAGCTCAAACACACACAGAGGGTGGGGATAGCACTGCTCGCTTCGCACGGGGCACAGGGAGGGTGCTGCAGACACACACCGCTCAGAAGCCCTCAACGACTGCGCCTAATGAGGTCACCAAGGAACTGGTAGTGTGGCATCTACCTTTCTGATCTCTAGGGAAGACAAAGGATGGTTAGTTGAACTGGCCTTTGCCCTCCCAATAGCTCCCCTAGGACCCTGAGGAAGGATTACCTTTAAATGTTTTTTTTTTTTTTTTTTTTTTTTTTAAATTTTATTTTCTATATTCTATGTTTACATTCCAAAGGCTTTCCCCTTTCCCAGTTCCCACCCACCATAGTTCCCATAGTTCCTCTCCCCCCCATCTGTTCCCCAATAATTCCCCCTCCCCCCTCGGTTTCTTTACTAAACTGGAAGCAATCTTTACAGGCCCAGGGTCCTCTCCTTTCTTCTTCTTGGGAATCATTTGACTTGCTATTTGTGTCTTGAGTATTTAGGGCTTCTGGGCTCATTAATATCCACTTATCAGTGATTGCATTTCAGGTGCATTCTTTTGTGATTGGGTTAATTCACTCAGGATGATATTTTCCAGGTCTAACCATTTACCTACAAATTGCATGAATTCATTATTTTTAATTGCTGTGTAGTATTCCATTGTATAAATATACCACATTTTCTGTATCCATTCCTCCTTTGAGGGATATTTGGGCTGCTTCCAATTTCTGGCTATTATAAACAAGGCTGCTATAAACATAGTGGAGCATGTGTCCTTATTGCATGCAGGGGAATCCTCTGGGTATATGCCCAGGAGTGGTATGCCAGGGTCCTCTGGAAGTAACATGCCCAATTTTCTGAGGAACCGCCAAACTGATTTCCAGAGCGGTTTTACCATTTTGCAATCCCACCAACAGTGGAGGAGTGTTCCTCTTTCTCCACATCCTCGCCAGCACTTGTTGTCTCTTGAGTTTTTAATCTTAGCCAATCTGACTGGTGTGAGGTGGAATCTCAGGGTTGTTTTGATTTGCATTTCCCTGATGACTAATGATGTTGAACATCTTTTAAGGTGTTTCTCGGCCATCCGAATTTCTTCTGGTGAGAATTCTTTGTTTAGCTCTGTGCCCCATTTTTTGATAGGGTTATTTGGTTCTTTGCGGTCTAACTTCTTGAGTTCTTTGTATATATTGGATATTAGCCCTCTGTCGGATGTGGGGTTGGTGAAGATCTTTTCCCACTTTGTTGGTTGCCGTTTTGTCCTTCTGACAGTGTCCTTTGCTTTGCAGAAACTTTGTAATTTTATGAGGTCCCATTTGTCGATTCTTGATCTTAGAGCATAAGCTATTGGTGTTCTGTTCAGGAACTTTTCCCCTGTGCCCAAGTCCTCCAGGGTCTTCCCAAGTTTCTTTTCTAATAGTTTCAGTGTGTCTGGTTTTATGTGGAGGTCCTTGATCCACTTGGAGTTGATCTTAGTACAAGGAGATAAGAGTGGGTCAATTCGCATTCTTCTGCATGTTGACCTCCAGTTGAACCAGCACCATTTGTTGAAAAGGCTATCTTTTTTCCACCGGATGGTTGTGGCTCCTTTATCAAAGATCAAGTGACCATAAGTCTGTGGGTTAATTTCTGGGTCTTCAATCCTATTCCATTGATCTACCTGCCTGTTGCTGTACCAATACCATGCAGTTTTTAACACAATTGCTCTGTAGTACTGCTTGAGGTCAGGGATATTGATTCCCCCAGAAGTCCTTTTATTGTTGAGAATAGTTTTAGCTATCCTGGGTTTTTTGTTGCTCCAGATGAATTTGAGAATTGCTCTTTCTAGATCTATGAAGAATTGATTTGGGATTTTGATGGGGATTGCATTGAATCTGTAGATTGCTTTTGGCAAGATGGCCATTTTTACTATATTGATCCTGCCAATCCAGGAGCAAGAAATATTTTTCCATCTCCTGAGGTCTTCTTCGATTTCTTTCTTCAGGGACTTGAAGTTCCTGTCATACAGATCTTTCACTTGTTTGGTTAGAGTTACGCCAAGGTACTTTATGTTGTTTGTGGCTATTGTGAAGGGTGTTATTTCCCTAACTTCTTTCTCAGCCTGCTTGTCCTTTGAGTACAAGAAGGCTACTGATTTGCTTGAGTTAATTTTATAACCAGCCACGTTGCTGAAGTTGTTTATCAGCTGTAGAAGTTCTCTGGTGGAGTTTTTTGGATCGCTTAAGTAGACTATCATATCATCTGCAAATAATGATACTTTGACTTCTTCCTTTCCAATTTGTATCCCTTTGACTTCCTTATGTTGTCTGATTGCTCTCGCTAGAACTTCAAGTACTATATTGAAAAGATATGGAGAGAGAGGACAGCCTTGTCTAGTCCCTGATTTTAGTGGAATTGCTTCAAGTTTCTCTCCATTTATTTTGATGTTGGCTACTGGTTTGCTGTAGATTGCTTTTACTATGTTTAGGTATGGGCCTTGAATTCCTGCTCTTTCCAAGACTTTTAGCATGAAAGGATGCTGAATTTTGTCAAATGCTTTTTCAGCATCTAATGAGATGACCATGTGGTTTTTTTTTTTTAGTTTGTTTATGTAGTGGATTACATTGATGGATTTCCGTATATTGAACCATCCCTGCATTCCTGGAATGAAGCCTACTTGATCATGGTGAATGATCGTTTTGATATGCTCTTGGATTCGGTTGGCAAGGATTTTATTTAGTATTTTTGCATCTATATTCATAAGAGAAATTGGCCTGTAGTTCTCTTTCTTTGTTGGATCTTTTTGTGGTTTAGGTATCAGCGTAATTGTGGTTTCGAAGAATGAGTTGGGCAGTGTCCCTTCTGTCTCTATTTTGTGGAATAGTTTGAAGAGTATTGGTGTTAAGTCTTCTTTGAAGGTCTGGTAGAATTCTGCACTAAAACCATCTGGTCCCGTACTTTTTTTGGTTGGGAGGCTTTCTATAACCCCTTCTATTTCTTTAAGGGTTATGGGACTGTTTAGCTGGTCTACTTGATGCTGATTTAATTTTGGTATTTGGTATCTGTCTAGGAAATTGTCCATTTCCTCCAGATTCTCCAGTTGTTTTGAGTATAGGCCTTTGTAGTAGGATCTGATGATCTTTTGAATTTCCTCTGTTTCTGTTGTTATATCCCCCTTTTCATTTTTAATTTTGTTAATTTGGATACTATCTCTGTGCCCTTTGGTTAGTCTAGCTAAGGGCTTATCTATCTTGTTGATTTTCTCGAAGAACCAGCTCTTGGTTTTGTTGATTCTTTGTATGGTTCTCTTTGTTTCTGCTTGATTGATTTCAGCCCTTAGTTTGATGATTTCCTCTCTTCTACTCCTCCTGGGTGAGTTAGCTTCTTTTTGTTCCAGCGCCTTCAGGTGTGCTGTTAAGTTGCTAGTGTATGCTCTTTCCAGTTTCTTTTTGGAGGCACTCAGGGCTATGAGTTTTCCTCTTAGCACTGCTTTCATTGTATCCCAGAGATTTGGGTAGGTCGTACCTTCATTTTCATTGAAGTCTAAAAAGTCTTTGATTTCTTTCTTTATTTCTTCCTTGACCAGGGTGTCATTGAGTAGAGTATTGTTCAGTTTCCATGTGTATGTGGGCTTTCTGTAGTTCTTCTTGCTATTGAAGACCACTTTTACTCCATAGTGATCCGATAGGAGACATGGGATTAGTTCGGTCTTCTTGTATTTGTTGAGGTCTGTCTTGTGACCAATTATATGATCAATTTTTGAGAAGGTACCGTGCGGTGCTGAGAAAAAGGTATACTCTTTTGTTTTAGGATGGAATGTTCTATATATATCTGTTAAATCCAATTGGTCCAAAGCTTCAATTAGTTTCACTGTGTCCCTGTTTAGTTTCTGCTTTCCTGATCGGTCCATTGAGGAGAGTGGAGTGTTGAAGTCACCTACAATCATTGTGTTAGGTGCGATGTGTGCTTTAAGCTTTAGTAAAGTTTCTTTTACGAATGAGGGTGCCCTTGCATTTGGTGCATAGATGTTCAGTATTGAGAATTCTTCTTGGTGGATTTTCCCTTTGACAAGCAGGAAGTGACCTTCTGTGTCTCTTTTGATGACTTTAGGTTGAAAGTCGATTTTATCTGATATTAGAATGGCTACTCCAGCTTGTTTCCTGGGACCATTTGCTTGTAGAACTGTCTTCCAGCCTTTTACTCTAAGGAGGTGTTTGTCTTTGACACTGAGATGTGTTTCCTGTATGCAGCAAAATGTAGGGTCCTGTTTCCGTATCCAGTCTGTTAGTCTGTGTCTTTTGATTGGGGAATTGAGTCCATTGATATTAAGAGATATTAAGGAATAGTAATTATTACTTCCTGACATTTTGGGAATTGTTATTATTATTTGTATTTGAGTGGTTCTCTTCTTTTGGGTTGGATGAGATGGGGTTTCTATCTTGTTTCTTCTGGGGTGTTGTTTCCCCCCTTGTGTTGGTATTTTTCCCCTATTATCCTTTGTAGGGCTGGGTTTGTAGATAAGTATCTTGCAAATTTGGTTTTGTCGTGGAATATCTTGGTTTCCCCATCTATGGCAATTGAGAGTTTCGCTGGGTATAGTAGTCTTGGCTGAAGTTTGTGTTCTCTTAGGGTCTGCATAAGGTCTGCCCAGGATCTTCTAGCTTTCATGGTCTCAGGTGAGAAGTCTGGTGTAATTCTGATAGGTCTTCCTTTATATGTTACTTGTCCTTTTTCTCTTACTGCCTTTAATATTCTTTCTTTGTTTAGTACATTTGGGGTTTTGACTATTATGTGACGGGAAGTATTTCTGTTCTGGTCCAGTCTATTTGGGGTTCTATAGGCTTCTTGTATATTCATGGGCATCTCTCTCTTTAGGTTGGGGAAATTTTCTTCCATAATTTTGTAGAAGATATTTGCTGGCCCTTTAAGTTGTAGATCTTCATTCTCATCTATCCCTATAATCCTTAGGTTTGGTCTTCTCATTGTGTCCTGGATTTCCTGAATGTTTTGGGTTACCAGCTTTTTGCATTTTGCATTTTCTTTAATTGTTGAATCCATGGTTCCTATGGTATCTTCAGCATCTGAGATTCTGTCTTCTATCTCTTGTATTCTATTGTTGATATTTGCATCTATGACTCCTGATTTCTTCCCAAGGTTTTCTATTTCCAACATTGTCTCCCTTTGCGATTGCTTAGTTGTTTCTACTTCTGTTTTTAGATTTTGTATGGTTTTGCTCAGATCTTTCAGTTGCTTGTTTGTGTTTTCCTGTAATTCTTTAAGGGATTTTTGTGTTTCCTCCTTTATGACTTCTACTCGTTGACCCATGTTCTCTTGTATTTCTTTGGGTGATTTTTGTTTCTCCCCCTTATTGGGATTCACTTTTTGCTCTATATTCTCCTGGATTTCTTTAAGTGATTTTTGTGTCTGCCTTGTATGGGCTTCTAGTTTTTGATCTATTTTCTCCTCTATTACTTTAAGAAATTTATCTAAGTGATCCTCAATCTGCATCTTTACCAGTGATTTTAGATCTGAGTCTTGTTTTTCTGGTGTGTTGAGATATCTGGGATTTAATTGTGTTTGTCTTGCAATGGCTTCTAGCTTTTGATCTATTTTCTCATGTATTACTTTAAGAGATTTATCTAAGTGTTCCTCTATCAGCATCCTGACCAGTGATTTTAGATCTGAGTCTTGTTTTTCTGGTGTTTCAGGGTATCCAATATTTATTGCTGTTGGGGAACTGGGTTCGGATGCCGCCATATTGCCTTGATTTTTGTTAGTAGCGATCTTACGTTTGCCTTTTGCCATCTGGTTAACTCTGGTGTTAGTTGGTCCTGTAGATACTAGCTGGTGCTTGACCCTCCTGTGGGGTTGTAAGGCTATTTCCCAGCGACTGGGATACCTGAATCACGGTCCTGCGGGGCTCTTGCTCACAGATTGCTGACAGGTGGCCTGAGTCCCCCGAGGTCTTAACCTCAGGATATCCCAGGTATTTGGTTCTGCCTGTTGGGCGGCTGCTCTGCACTGCTCCTGCTCAGGGTTCGCTGTCTGATATCCTGTTTCCCCAGGGGTCTTAAAGTTGGGATATCTCAGTTATCTGGTTCCGCCTGCTGGTCCCAAGCTGCTGGGAAGCTGGCTGGGTCCGGTTTCCAGCTTCCCTGCCACTGGCTGGATGGGAGGCTGGTTCGGCCTCCGGCTGGGTCTGGGTACCTGGCACACTGGCTGACTCTGGCTTCCTCACCACCAGCTGGACGGGAAGCTGCAGGCAATATGGCAGGTGCCTGCAGGGAGCTCGGGGTCCGCCCCGCGCGCGAGTGCAGAGTGCACCTGCTATTCTGTGCCCAATTCCCACTCCAGGCCTGAGTCCCCGAAGGTCTTAAGCTCGGGCTGTGTCGGGTACCTGGTTCTGCCGCCGCCGCCGGATGGTTCTGAGCACCTGGGACGCTGGGTGACCCTCCGGCTTCCCCACCGCCAGCTGGGCGGGAAGCTGCAGGCAATATGGCAGCTGCCTGCAGGGAGCTCGGGGTCCGCCCCGCGCGCGAGTGCAGAGTGCACCCGCTATTCTGTGCCCAATTCCCACTCCAGGCCTGAGTCCCCGAAGGTCTTAAGCTCGGGCTGTGTCGGGTACCTGGTTCTGCCGCCGCCGCCGGATCACCTTTAAATGTTTGTTGCGTGAATGATTGAGTTGCCCAATATATTTATAAAGCATTTATTTATAAAGATTTCTATCCCAAATGTGTAAAAACCTCACAACACTGAAGGATAAGATACCTACAACTCCAGAACAGTGTTCTTCCTCCCGAGTGTGAACGCCGCCGCCGCACTCTGGCTTGCACCCAGCTCCTGTGGGCTGGTGCTGGTTGGCTTTGTGTGTCAGCTTGCCTGGGCCACAGGATGCCCACACATGGTCTGGGCTCTTCTGGATGGTTCTGAGCTTAAGGTCCCAAAGGCTGGCTCTCCCCGCGTCAGCTGACGGCTGACTGCGCGCCTGCCTGGGTAGAAGTATCAGTTTACTCCTCTCTTCAGGTTCAAGAACTCATCTGGGTCTTCAGGAAATGAGCTTTGCAATGAGAACTTGCGCCCCCGCTGCCCCGACTCAGGTCAGCTTTCCCCGGTCTCCAGCCTATTACGACCTCTACAGAGCATTCGACACAGGCTTACTCTAAAGCCACCTGCATGTTACTCTCTTAAAGTACTTGGAAGGTTTCTCTGCGGAGTCCAGACTTGGACCTACAAAACACGTCTCTACCAGCTGCCCCTCTCCACAGGGGGCTGTGAGATCACTACCCTCCACAGCACTGGAAAACAACTCGTTTTGTGATTTCTTTTAGGGTTAGGTTTTCAGAATAAACAAATGAAAATGTTTCCAGAGAACACTCTGAGCCCACAAAGATAAGCACTGTCGCATATTCAAAACGGTAACAACCAGCTGCAGGGCATCTGTGATCCACAGACTCTGCGGGGTTGACACATGACCCTGTGACAGCCAATGTCACAGTGGAGACCTGACCTTCTTCTCAGACACGAGGACTGCTCTAAGAAGTACCCAGGCCACTTCTGGAGTCCAGTTTCAACAGAGCAGCAGCAGAGTGGCCTGATTCCTCCATTTCTCACAAACATTTACACTCAATGTTAGGGCATGGCTGAGGCACAAACCCCAGTTGCATGACCTTGAGGGGTGCTGCTGCCCCAATGCTGAGGAGAAAAATCCAAATTCTGAAAAAAAAAAGTTGTGTGTGTGTGTGTGTGTGTGTGTGTGTGTGTGTGAACACTTAGTTTAAAAGGCATTTACAAAAACACATACTCAGATATTGGGGGGTGGGGTGGGGAGGGAGAACAGCAGCTAAAAAACAGTAGCCAAAAAATGGAATAAGCCAAAAATAACAACAAACAAACAAAAACCCTAAATGAACCGACTACAGCTATTTCATGTAGATTGCATTAACTTTGCAAATGCATTTTAAAAAGGTTACATCCTACAGTGACCCCTCTAGGCTCCCTGTGCTGCCTCTTTTACGTCAACTAGACACAAGCTAAAGTCGTCTGAAAGGAAGTAACCTCAATGGAAAAGCTGCCTCTATGAGATGGCCATAGGCAAGCCTGCAGGGCACTTTCTTAATCTCTGCCTGAAGAGGGAGGGTCTTAGCGCACTGTGGGTGGTGCCATCCCAGGGTTGCTGGTCCTTAGCGCTCTAAGAAAGCAGGCTGAGCAATGCATGAGGGCACGCCCGGAAGCAGCACCCACTCCGTGGCCTCTGCATCAGCTCCTGCATCCAGGTTCCTGCCCTGCCCTTCCTAGTGACAGACTTAGGAAGTGTGAGCTGAAATAGACCCTTTCCTTCCCAAGAGGCTTTGGTCATGGTGTTATATCGTGGCAACAGTGATCCTAACTAGGACAGCCCTGTCCCTCAGCACTGGTGCTGTTAACAATTCCTGGTATTTTTATATACAACAGAATTCCAGAATCCTCTACTGAACTGTGTGCAGACATTAAAGTCACCGATCTCTGTCTATGAGAGAGTGGAAAGTGGGGCAGGCACAGAACTTGGGAGCCCCCACATCTAAAGCACTGTCCCAGTGTTAACTCTGCGTCCTCCGCAATAGAATTACTGGATCCGACTCCAAGTGCATACTTCTCTCAGACCTGGGCCTGTGGAGAGGACACGAGCAGGAGGAGGGATGAAGACCAGGAGCCAGAGTCCTGTGGGTTCAGCCCGTGAGTGGCTCTGCTCTCTCTGTTCCTGCTGTCTCACCCTGTGGATACCTACACATCTCTAACACTCACACACGCGCCTTTCTTTCTCTGGGCTTCAGCGATGAGTAGTCCATGACTGAGGTGTGACAGAAAGGCTGCCCCATTTCTGCTTGAAAATGTGCGACGGGAAACTCTGAATCATGGGGCTGAATGGGTTGGCACAGTGGGTGCAGGATTTGTTGCACAGGCATGGGGGCCAGAGCTAGAAACCCCAGACAGCACGTCAAGTGTGTAACTTCTACAGAAAAACTGGACTTGGAGTTAGGAGAATCCTCAGTTCAAAGGCTAGCTAGTCTGGAGTACACAGTGGCAAAGGGGAAAACGAAGACAGACGAGGCAACGAGAGCGCCCACCAGCTCCCACACACGTGCCATGGGGAATGACTGGCGTGGCAGGTATAAAACTAAGCTGCTGTGACCGCAGGGGAGCATAAAGAACCAAGATCCTCATGTGCTTAACACTCAAAATCCACACAAGACACTAAATTCCAGGGCTGAAAGGTTTTCAGGTCACTAGGGCATGCCCTTAAAGAAGTCACTGGGACACTGGCCTTGTCTTCCCTTTCAATATCCAGCCATAAGGACAGGGGCTGTCCTTGAACAAGCTCTCCCACTGCTGGACAGCACCACCCCCAGCAGAGACCTAAGCATAATGGGCTCCCTGGCTCAGTGACTTGGAAGCCTGTGAGCCTAACCAGCCTTTGTCTTTGAACTGGTTTTCTCACGGGTCTGTCAGTGTGATGTTGCCACTTACAGAGTGTGAGACCACACACTTCCAATGCTAGTCTCATGTCTCTCTCCTCCCTGCAAACTTCAGTGTCCGAGGACTATCCATGTGAGAGCTGAGGGGCTAGCTCCATGGTGGAGCTCCCCGACCCAGCATGTGTGAAGGTCATTTACATAGTGGTTAATGCTAGATCTAGCATGTTCTAAATGATCTTGGACTACACACTGACATATCTGACAGTCATTTTACTAATATATTATTCAATTCTTTAAAAAAATTCCAGACTTTAATAAAAAATTTTTTTTTCTGAGAGGTTTTATTTTCTTTTTACAGAAAATAAAATTACCAATCATTTTTTATCTTGTCTTTTCTTGGGACAACAAGCTTAGAATGTGTGTTTTGTTTTGTTTTTTCCTTAAAAAGAAAACCATCCATCCAATAAATTAAGGCATTTGTAAGAGGGGAACGAAGATGGTGGTGGTAGCAGCCATTTCCAACCAGTTGAGGGTAAAATGCTATCTATCCATTCACTGACCCACCAGCTGATAAAGCAAGGTCATCCCTGTCTCTGAAATCTTACGAGGTGCATATGGCATGTGACAGCATACAGAACATACAGCGGGCGAAGGACATACGCGCCTCGGAGGCTTAGCTCTGGTAAACAGAGCCAGCCTCTCCCCAAGGCATGAGTGGCAGCCAGAGACTCTCTGGGCCTGCAGAGTGCACACAAAGCGAGTCTCACGGAGTCCGACACCGAGTGTAAACACATCTGTTTCAATGCTGCACAGAGAAAAACTGATATCAACTCAAGGTAGTGACTTTAACTTTCAGATTGCTACTCTCATTTGAACAGTGGCCTGGGGAGCCAGCGAGCAGGATGGAGCGTCTGGGGACCCAGACAGAAGATGGGTATAATAGTTATGCAGGATGGCCAGAGTGGCCGTTCCGGGCCAGCCCTGGTACTGATGTCTAAAGAGAAGTAATTCACAAAACACCTCCCAAGGATTAGAAATATTACATTCTTGTTTACAGGTGCAGGCCCAAAACCTGCTTGGCTCACCAAGAAACTGTCCTGGAATCAAACCCACGGGGCTGGCAGAGGTCAGTCTGGTCTGCTTTAAAGAGCAAGTGCAAACCTGAAGAGCTGAGCACACAAGATTAGTTTTCCCCAAGGTGTGTTTGCTAAGTTCTGGACGGTGTTTAACAGGCTGAAGGAAGGAGGCCAAGTGTGTCTGCAGGAGGGAGGGCGGGCGGGCGGGCAGGCGGGCAGGTTCACATGCTGGCACGAAATTCTGCTCGCCTTAAACACAAACAACACTCAAGCGAGCTGGAGGGACCTGAGGTTGGGAAGGGCAGGCGGCGACAAGAGCTGACCTAAGCCTCACTAAGAAGAGCAGAACCTCGGGGCCTCGAGGAGCTGAAATGCCTCCAGGACCCGGACAAACGTGAGACAAGCTATAGCAAAGAAGACGCGTGCGCCAGAGGTTTGGCAAAGATCACAAAGAAACCCAGAGCAGCTGAGTCCCAAGAGCATGGCTGGCCCAGGGAAGGAAAGGCCCTCACTGATGAGAGGCACCATCAGGACACTGCTGTGTTCATTCAGCTGACACACTGACACACATGTCAGCGACATGTGACATGTCAACACACTGACACACACTTAAATAATTGATTATGGGGTGGGGTGGGGGGCAGGAGCGATGGCCCGGTGTTGAAAGGTGCTTGCTATTCTTGCAGAGGATGGGTCATATCACCATTTTGGTGTCTATAACTCTTCGCTCCAGGAAATCCAAAACCATCTTCTGATTTCAAATGCACAAACCCACTTCAGACATAGACAGACACATAATCAAAAAGTAGAAACAAACCCCCTTTTCCCATTTTATGTACATGAGTGTTTTGCCAGTATATTTATATATACCATGTGTGGGCCTAAAAGACCAGGAACGTGTCAGACCCCCTCTAACTAGCATTACATATGGCCGTGAGCTGCCCCGTGGACGCTGGGAACGGAACTGAGGTTCTCTAGAAGAGCAGACAGTGTTCTCAGCTGCTAAGTCACTTCTTCAGCTCAACAGAATCTTTAAAATAATTATTATGGGCCTGGCAAGGGGGCTTTGTGGGTCAACGCATTTGCTGCCGATCTGAAGACCTGACTTCAGTCCCTGTTGCCCACTTGGTGGGAGAAGTAACCATACAGACCTGGGCATGTGTGGAAACCAACTTCACTCCGGTGCTCCAAACTTGCCCATTCTGGCTCGCGGCTCCACAGTCTCCGTCTAGCCATGGCCACGGGGACAGCCTCACACCCTGGCTGGAAATGTTCCCTCTGCTCATCTGTTCTTCAGATGCCACCAACCGCACCTACTCACCAATTCCCGACGCCCCACCGTCTCCCGCGAGTCAGACAGCACATCTCTTCTCTTACTCCTCTCCTTCCACCCTTGTTCTCTGCCTTCTGCCTCGTGCAATCCACGAGCCCACAGCTTCTCCAGCTTCTGCTAGATGTCAGCCCTGCGTCCTAGTAAAGACTTCAGTCTCCCGGGCACTTAGCCCTAGCCCGCATTCACGATGCCAGTGGCTGGAGCTTTCTCATGCTATGGAGATGACCTGCCTGTCACTCACTCCCACACATGACCCTCAACTCACAGGAAGACTTTACCACCGACACCTTGTGCATGGTCCTATCCCCTGTTGCAGTAAGTCCTTCTTCATGCTATAACAACCCCTAATCAGAAACCCCATCAAGTTCTGGGCCTCGTGTTATTCCTGTGCCTGCTCATTAGTGGCCTCAGATGCCAGGGGCATCCCAGGCAAGCTCTGGTTGACTTCAGTGGCACGGCTTGCTCGCCTTCCGTGCTCAGACGCTGGAGTTCAGCTTTTGCAGAGCGGCGTCCTCCGGCTTCCAGCCCTCACCGGGCTCCTCCCTTCAGCCTCTAGTTTGCAGTAACTCAAAATTCCAGCCTGCAAGTTTCCAAGCCAAGATCCCAAGAGGCAGATCTTGCTTTATTTCTGTCATAACTCACATCCAACAAGCTCTCGGGTCAATCTGAAATCAAACTCAGAATACACGTCTGCTGGGCTCTCCGTCCTCCCAAGTCTAAGCAGCGGCGCCTGCACACAGACGGCCACACTGGCTGCTTACTGCCTTCCTCGTCTCAGCTCACCTACCCTCTTCCCAGGACATCAGTCAGTGTGTCCTCATGAAACTTTAAGTCGAATTATTTCTGTCTAAAGAGCTTCCATGACTTCCAATCTACTCAAAGAAAACAAACACACAAACAAACCTAATGTCCTTGCAACTATCTAAAGCTCTCTCAGGGTCTGCTTCCGCCTCCCACTGTCTGCCCCTGTGAGCTCTCTTGCAGAAGAAATATCCCTTTATTCTCAATTTTGCAGTCTCTGTATTCCTAGACGTTGAACCAACTCCTACCCAGGCTACGACCTTGTACTTGGTATCTGTGGGTCTGAAGTTCTTGTCAAGTTCCCTTCTAAACACCCTACGCAGCCGTGTAGGGCAGAGCAGCCCTCCACTCGCCCGGCCCTAGCTCCTGCCCTGCGCGGCTCTTCTGTAAAACGCTGTTACCGACTGTCTTGTCTTCTGCGCTCATCACCTCTGCTAGCTAGCAGAAATAAGCCAATAAACAGAATACTTGCCACATCTGCTTACTGCACGCCCTAGGACAGGACCTGGTGCGTTCCTCATGCCCAATATGAATTCAAAGAAATGAATGAACAGCGGCCTCAGCATCACTGCACAGCTAAGGCTGCTTGCTCTTCGGGACTGGAGTTCAGGTCCCAGCACCCACACCAGCTGGCTCACAACTGGAATTCCAGCTCCAACCGATCTCACTCCTTCTTCTTCTAGTCTCTTTCAATATCTACATTCATGTGGCACATGCTCACACAGACACATATGCATAAAAAGTAAAGTAAATCTTTAAAGACACACACACACACACACAAACACGAAGATGTTGCATAATGATTCTAGTTGTACAACGCGACCCACACTGTGCTTCTCTGGGACCCCACACACCCCAGGCCCTCCACGTCTCGGAGAGGCACAGTGAGGTGAAGAAGGCCCTCCTTAGCTGCTCTCAGTTTCATTTCCCCAGAATATAGGAATATTCTGGTTATAGCGGGGGGATGGTATAAAAGAGATTTGATCATCAACAACTCTATAATGCACATAGCTATAGGTGTAAACTATTTCTCACACAAAAATGAAATATTTCAAAATTGAATGTGATTCAAAAATAAAAAATTATATCAACAGGGCCAAAATTAGAATGTCTTATAATTAAAACAAGTAGTTGGCTATTACTTTAATAGTGATTGGCTCTTACTATATTCTCTACTGCCTCAAAAGGGTAGTCAGAAAGTCAAAGTTAGAATTAGACAGTATAACTCCAGATGTCACGGGGTCATTAGGGGATAAAGAGCAGAGTGGGCTGGAGAGCTGGGGCCAGCTGAGGGAGGGAGCGGATCTCGGTGGGCAGGAGAGGGCTCGCTGGTGCCACGCCCTAAGCACAAGCCCTGGCACTACAGGAAACAAGAAAACAGACCAGGACTGAGGAGAAAGGCTTCAGAAGGCTTTGAGGAAGTAAAGTTACCAAGAAGTGGTTCCAGGAGGGACAGCCATGCAAAACTGTGTTGGCTGCAACATAACCTGATGGGATAAAGACACTGTGACTCAAAGGCAAGGGAGAGGGTCAAGGCATTAGAAGGCAAGGTCAAAGGCCAAGGCCAGCAGGAGACCCTGGAGAGCTCAGGTGTTCCTTTGCTGGCGGTAAGGGCAGCTGGCGGGTCTAAGTGAGGAGGTAACGTGACCTGACTTGATCTCTGATGGTCCAGGGAGGCTGCTGTAGTTCTGGCAACATGGGATTTAGCTATGGTGGGAAGTGGGAACAGGAGGTGTTGGCTTAATCTTAGAGGTAGAACAAGTTGCTGACAGACTGGGGAATGGATGAGTGACTCTGACTAATCCATGACTCCCAGATTTCTAATGCAAACAGTGACTTCCATTGGAAATATTCCTTCTTAGCTTTGCAGTTATTTTCATAATCGTGGTCTATACCTCCCCATAACACTTATGTACACTCTCATGTGTCTATGTGTGTATTTTATCTACTCCAAGTGTGGGGTAAGTTACAGCCGGGATCCTGTCTCTCCATAACCGTCATCATCTCTGGGCCATCAGGGCAATCAGAACATATCCACCCCACAGTTCCGTTACCATGGTGATGACAGAGAAGAAGCCAAACTGAAGCCCTGTTCAGGCCACATCTGCCACCGTGGCACAGGCCTCAGTCCTGGGAAAACCAGAGACAGCCATGGCTCTAGAACTCAGCTGTTTCAACGGTGGCTTGCAACTCCATATGGGGCTCCAAAGCTTTTATAACATGACTTTGGTTTTTGAATATACAACAACCCAGAATTAGCTCAACATAAAACTCGGACTGACTCCTGGCAGCTTGCCTATGCTGTGTCACAGGGCTTCACAGAAGCCATGGCTCTGAGCATGGGACATGGAAACTCCACACTGTGCACACTGTTAGGTCCAAGGCCTGAGACCCTCCAGCTTGGATTAATGGCTTGCATTATAAAACCTTACTCACTTCCACAGACAAAGCCCTCTGCTCTTACAGAAATATGGCAGCTTAATTACGGAAAACAAAGTCTTCCCCTGCTTTCCGACTTCATTCCTTGGCATGTATCGAATTAGGATATCTCTGGATCGTAGATGCAACATTTACTGGTTTTTGTTTTTCTCATTTTGTGTGTATATGTTGAGTATGTCTATTACACATGCAAACACGCATACATACATATACACACACATACACACACAGTGTTAAAAAAGGAAAAAAGAAAGAAACCTTGGAAGAGGAGTGAGCAGAGCCCGCAGAGCAGCTACAGGGAGCGCCACAGGTGCTCAGCACTCAGCAAGAGGGCAGACGTGAGGGAGAGGAAGTGGAAGGCTCCAAAGAATGCAAAGCCGTCCTAGAGGAAGATGAACAAGTGGGGTTGCGGAAATGGCTCAGGAAAGAGGAATTCAGTCCCAGATCCACATGGCAGCTCACAATCAGCCGTGGCTCCAGCTCAAGAGGATCCAATTCCCTCCTCTGACCTCTGCAGACACCTTATGTGCACACAGTCACTCACAAACATATAATATACACAACTAAAATGCTGTTATAAAGTAATAAACACAACATACATACACAGATATTTTAAATGATAGCGCAAAAGGTGAAAATGGTCTTGGCCTGAAAGATACCTGCCAAGTTTTGTAAATGAAATTATGATTTTGCTGTGTTTAAACAGTGGACGAAAAAGACATTTTAACAGAGATCTTCAGTTTAAAAATACTTGAGAATGGACTATGAAGAGGGTGGAGAGGTGGTGTAGCTGTTAAGAAAACAGACTATTCATGCAGAGGACCCGAGTTTGATTCCCGACACTCACATCTAGTGGCTCAAAACCACCTACTACTGTAGTTCCTGGAGATCTCATGTCTTATTCTGATGCACACATACCGTATTTTTAATTTTCAAAATACTTTCAAAAGAGGATGAAAATGATAATTATCCTATACAGTATTAGTTATAAAAGACAAGTGATGGAAAAAGAATATTTTGCCATGAGCACACAGAAGAGACCAAGAAGGTGGGCCTTCTGCTCTGAGTCCTCTGTTGAAGAGATGGGAAGTGGGTACCTTGCCACCAAATTATCTGGATTAATGCCAATTTGCACAGCAGGTTAATAAATTAAAAATCACTACACTAGTCTCTTCTGCATTTAAAATTAGTCTTAACAATAAAACATTTCATTTCTCTTACTCATTCAAAGGCTTCAGCCTTTCGCTTATGTTAGGGAATATTTTAGATAGGCAAGCAGCACTCTGCAGTCATTAAATGATAATTACTTAGCAGCTGCTGACATCATGCAAAGTGCTAACTAAGCACTACGGTAGGCAGGAAAAGTTCCCCAGGCATGAATGACGTCATGGAGATGGGGAAGGAAGAGGGAACAAAGGAGGTCCCAGGTGAGAGGCTGGAGGTGACAGATGAAAGCACCAGGCAGATTGAGACCCTCTAGGACTCCCGTCCTGTTGGCTCGGGGTAGGGGCTGATCTCACAGCTTGAGATCTTCTTTTGCAAGTCCATAGCAGCCCTTCGTGTAACTTCCAAACTCTCAGTGCCTACAGCAATTCATCCATCTTTAATATTTCCTCACAATTCTAATCCCTTACATTTAATCTGTGAAACCAGAGGGAAGGGGACAGCTGCAGAGTGTCATCCAGAAACAAAGGCAGGGATAGGGAAGGGGGCTCCCGGGCTCCGTGTCCACCTACAGCTCAAAGACCTGGAGGGCCTGGCGGGGGTTTGTAGCCTGGTGACATGACAGCTTCTGCCCTGCTTCTAAGACACACGGGCGCCCTGAAGCACACTGCCCTACTTCCTACGGAGAGAGTCGCCATTTAGTCAGAAAGAACTGAAATTTGCTAATGGTAACAGGACTGACAGGAAGCCCTGACTTACTTGTTCTAACACTAGAGAAGAAGCCATGTTGAGGGCAAAACACACACAGCTTTGTACTGAGAACCTGGGGTAGAGGGAGAGCAGAATGAAAGAAAGCAGCCATCAGTTCTCAGCACAAATAAAAATGAAAGCATTATAAACCTAGTTCCTGGGAGTAGCGAACAGATTTAAAGAAAAAAATGAATATATACAATTAAACTAAGTGAAATGAGAAGAAACAAGCAATCGTGTGTCTCTATGTCTCTTCGATAAGTGGCGTAATCCTATGAACAATACAGTGTGTCACATGAACACTAACAGGTTTTCAAGCGTAATCTCCCTTCATAGAAGCAGGATGGGTATTAGAATCTAGTCTCTTCGAAGGCAGGAATGAATGAATGAATGAATGAATGAATGAGAAGGCAACTTTAGACCACTACATCTGAGAAGCAGCACACCATGTCTGAAGGGAAAGAACTGCCATGTGATTAAAAGTCACTCCAGGGGCTGGAGAGATGGCTCAGAGGTTAAGAGCAGTGAATGCTCTTCCAGAGGTCCTGAGTTCAAATCCCAGGACCACATGGTGGCTCACAACCATCTGTCATAGGATCGGATGCCCTCTTCTGGTGTGTCTGAAGACAGCCACAGTGTACTCACATAAAGTAAATACATCTTTTAAAAAAAAAAGGCACTCCAATAAAATCAGCCGTACATTACCTCATGTAAGATTTAACCAGCAGTACTGCACAGTCCAGTCATGGTTGAGAGCAAAATATGAAGAAAAAGTTAAAAAGTACAACTGAGGGGGGGAAAGTCAAGCAGATGAAAAAGCTCATGACTGAGTCTCTCCTCAGCCAGTTCCTCAGCTAAGCCTCCGCTTCGAGTGTAGATTGCTGTCCTGCTTCCTGTGTATTCATGAAGCCACTAATATTACTAAGATGTACATGTTAAGTAATGTTACAAAAGCTGGCTTTGATTTTATCAAAAAAGAAAAGGATTCTATTTCTCTTGGTTTACATTTCTGTCTCATTTAACTCTTGGTCAATCATCTCCTTTCACACCGTGCAGGCTGGTCTTACGTCACCCTGACACAAGCCAGCCATGGGAGAGGAGGGAGCCTCAGCTGAGAAAACGCCTCCATAAGATGGCGGTAGGCAAGCGTGTAATGCATTTTCTTAATTAATGATGGATGGGGAGGAGGGCCCAGGCCATTGCAGGTGGTGGTGGTGCCATCCCTGGGCTGGTGGTCCTGGGCTCTATGAGAAAGCAGACTGAGTAAGGCATGATGAGCAAGCCAGTAAGCAGCACCCCTCCGTGGTCTCGGCAGCAGCTCCTGCCTCAGGTTCCGGCCCTGTTGAAGGCCCTGTCCTGACTTCCTTTGATAGACAGTGCTGTGGACGCATAACCAAAGAAGCCCTTTCCTCCCCAGGTTGCCTTTGGTCATGATATTTCATTACAGAAATCCTAACTAGTAACCCTAAATAGGGCATACCCCTTGACTGTCTGCTTTTAACTCCCCCCAAATAAAGTAACTGCTTAGAAACAGCCCTCTCCTGGGTGATCCGTTTAGTGGTGTCTATTCATGTCCAAATCTAACACATGCTCCAATACAGTCTTCTGAAGAGTTCACTTAAAGTGGGTTGTCTTAAGTCCACTTCAGACCGATGTAACCAAATACCCGAGTGGGAAGGGCGTAAACAATGGCTCTCCTGGGCTTGCGAGTCTAAAGGGCAGGAACCCAGGGTGGAGGAGCCCTAGGGCACATCTCATGTTCCTCATGGGGCGCTTCTTGCTAGATGACTGGGTAGAAAGTCAAGCAGCAGACACACAGGAAGTACAGATGTCTAAGGGGCTGGCATCCCTGTCAATCAGAAAGGCAGTGTGGGTGTGGTTTTCATCCAAGGCCCTAACTTGGCTTCCTTCCCATCAATTAGTTAATAACTTCAAATCAGGCAGAAAAATAGTTACAGACCAATGTCTGAATGAGAGAAAAATTTCTGCATGTTTTCAGAAAAATCAATGCCATTATGAAGAAAGAGTTGTTTGAGATGAGGATACATAAAAATAAGCACACAGTTACCCAACAAGAGATTGAACTCTCAAGTATCAGACTCCACACGCTAGAAGTGATTGTTTATGATGTCACCCAGATAACTTGTGAAATTATTTAAAACAAATTACATCAATTATTGATAGCTACCTCCAGAAGAGGCAGTAAGGGGACGAGGGTGTTTTTGCACAGCCTCTAAGCTGTGCTTCAGGTGACGGCACTGAGCATGCGGAGCCTGCACACAGGGGGCCCTCCACCAAGCCTACGGCCTGGCTGAGTCTGTGTCACAGGCTTGCCCTGGTTTCCTCAGCAGCTTACAGGCAGTAGCCCTGAATCTGATGGCTAACAGAAGACTTGTCCCGTGTCTTACCAGCTGCATTTTCTCACTTAAAGGTCTAGAGGAACGTCACACCTCTCAGCCCCGAGCCCCAGGCTGACTTTCGTACTCATACTGTTCCCCTCCCACCCTCCCGGCCACACTACCTGTACTGACTGTGATCAAATACCTAACAAGGAGCAACTTAAGGGGAGAAGGGCATGGCAGCAGTGACTGGAGGCAGATGGTCACATTCTGTCCACAGTCAGAAAGCAGAGAGCAGAGAGGAAATGGGGTGGGCGGGCCTACAAAAGTCAAGGTCTGCCCCCAGTCACCCACTCCCTCCAGTTAGGCCTCACCTCTAGGGCTGTGCCCAGCTGTGGATCGAGCTTTCAAACTCCCGAGTCTATGGGGGCATCTCCCATCCAAACCCCGCTCTTCCTGTTACCCTCGCGGCCACTGGAACATGATACTAAACACACACCTCCAGGCTCCCCACTTCCCCACTCAAACTGTTACTCACCAAATTCATCAAAACTCTAGTTACACTTATCCATCTACCTACCTACCCCATCCATCCATCCATCCATCCATCCATCCACCCACCCACCCATCCATCCGTGTATGTGTATTTAAGATAGATACATATATATCCATCTATCTATCAATCTGTGTATTTTAGATACATATATATTTGCATGTATATGTATACAAACATATGTAAATATATATAAATATCATGTGTACATATGTACATATCAAATATCAGTAGGCAACTTCCCAACCTATATAACCTTAGGTAATCTTCTGTTTTCTTTCTCTGTTTCCTCATCAAGAAAATAGAATAAAGGTTCCCACATCACAGAATTCCTAAGAAAATTACATGGCTTAATATTTGTAAGACACATCATAGCAACCCCCACAATGTTTACTATCATTATCAAATTCTTTCAGTATCACCTGCACAAGGTTTAGATTTCAGGACATAAAAACAAACATTGGTTGGGGAGAGACTTTGCAAATCCCTCCTCCAGACACACGACCCTCTCAGGCACCAGAGCGCAGGGTATGGAACACACACCTGGCTCTGGGGGAGCTAGGCAGTGTGGAGAGACAGGTACATAGGGAGATGAGAGTCGAGCAGAAGTGAGACAGAGACAGAGAGGACAATACGCCAACTTCTAAGTGAGAAGGGACTGGCGAGCAAGACTTATCTCCCAGGACTGGCATTTCCTGGAAGGCAGTTTCTCATCTGAAACCATTTTCAACAGCAACAGGCTCCCTTCCACCCACCAGCTATCCCAGAGAGATTCTTGGATGAGTGAGACAATGCTGTCTTGATCACTCAAAACACTCAGATTGTTCAAATGTTCACTATTTTATAAATATCACCTACGGGTCACTCAAATTGCTATTAGTTAAAGAGAGAATAAATCCCACAACATGAGCAGATTTCCTAAGGACTCTGTTTTAGACAAAGCACATTTCTTATTTAAAGGAACTATAAATACTCCTATGACAAAAGCTCGCCTTGCTGAAATCTGAGAGTCCCAGCAGCTAACTGCTGCGTCTTATTACAAATACCCCTTGCCATCCCCTGTAGAAGAAAGCAGCATTCTGTTATCAAACCAGCAAACTTACTTGAGCCTCGCTTTTAAGCCACACACTATGCAATGATACAAAGCTCAAGCCTGGTTCTCTTTTACAGCACTAAGGAGGTGTCCTGACAAACAGTGATTTAAGTCCAGCGACTGAGTGGGATGGTGTAGTCAAGGTATCTCAGACTTGGATGCATACAAACGCGACCAGGGCCACCTTCCCACTGTTACCTTTTAAATGCTTCTGCCGGGTTCCGCTCACACTCTCCGGGCTCTAGGAGACTTTGGACGGCTGGATCTCTTAGCTTGTCCTCATAACCTTGGAGGAGTCCACTCTGGCAGATCTGGGCTACCAGACCTCTGATAAACCCTCCGACGCACAGGGTGTCCGAGTCCTGGGCTTTGCAGAAGTGGAAGGCCAAGGCCTGGCGATGCAGACCTCTCTGCAGGCTGGCGGGAGAACTTGGCCACAGGAGCTCAGTGCACAGGGCTGTCTTCCCACTGCCAGGCCCTCCGACCAGCAACACGCCCCAGGAGGCCCCCTTTCCAGAGATGGCACTAGCATTATTCCCAGCATTCCCGGCGAGGGACTGTGCATTGGCTGTACTGGAACAGCAGTTTGATTTCTCCTGGAGGCAGTGCTGGAGTTTGTGGAAAACCCATTCCCGACAGTAAAACTGCTTCCCTTGCAGGAGACTCGTTTGGGCCATTTTGCAGCCTTTCTCTTCCCAAGGATTAGTCATAATAGGCTTTGTTTTGTTTATATCTTCAGTGTGGGCTAGGATCCGGATACATAACCACAGGCTTCACCTCCATTTGGGCATAACTTCTATGTGAGTTCACTGGGAATGGCCAGTTACAGTGAAATTCAACAGTCTCAGAGTTCATTCGGCAAAGGAATGTGCACGTCTTTATTTGGTTCCATAGCCTTAATTAGCAAGGGATATATTTATTTAACTGCCAAGCAGGATGTAAAAATGGCTTGTCCCGAAGCTGGGCAACACCATTCCTGGATCTTTTGGGGGTCACAGAACTCTATGGCTCAATCTGGAGTTCATGTGATGGTAGATGCTTCAAGTACACAAATGAGAAAACACATCTGGAAAACAGAAGAGAAGAGCCAGTGCTTGGATCTGTAGAAAACGCCCCCACAGCATTGCAAGCCTCAGTGCTCTATCTGAAAACGAGATGCAGAAAAGCCATCCATTATGTTAAGTGGCACCAGAGAGATTGCATTTAGACAGGATGTAGGTAGCGCTGTGTCTCTCTCGCTGAAGGATGAGCATTCCGAGCCCAGAGCCTAGTTCTTGCCAGTTTCAGACATCTGACCGCAGCCAGGGAACTGTTTCAAATTAGAGTCTCTTATGTGGCAAAAATCACAAACCTCTGTTGACACCTTCTTAATGGAAAACATTCATAAAATACATTTTTCGAGATGACAGATTCTTAATAGACCTGTTTTCAGGTTCCTCCGTGTTCCTGTGCCCAGGTAGTCAACAATTCCCCAAACTAAAATGAAGCAAATAAAAATGTCTTTAGTCCAAAACACCACGTTAGAAACCTATTGGTTACAACTCACCCCAGAAAACACTTTCAAAAAGTTAGATGGTTACCCCTTAAATAAACCCATTTTCCTTTTTATACTTTTTTCTCCCTCCATGAGTATGCTTCTAAAACAGATTTTTTTTTTTACAGAATTAACCCAGATTTTGAAAGCCTCACTGTCGAAACGGAAACAAAATGGTACTTTATGCCACCTACAGCAACACCCTGGATTTCAGCCTGAAAGCCCTCACAGTGTAGCTAGCTGTGCAAGAGCGCCACTGAGGCAGCTCAGGAACCCCGTCCGGCGGGGCTTCTTTGTTGATAGTTTACAGACCCTAGGGGAAGCAAGGGGCTGCGGTTGCACCGGACCTGCTCCCGCAGAAGGCCAGCTGAGCCCGGGCAGGCAGACCCCACTCAGGCCCCGGAGGACGCCTGCGTCTCCGAGTGCTCGTTGCCAGCGCTCCGGCCCCGGCACAGCTGACAGACAAAGGCTCGGAACGAGGTGCTGCCCGGTGCGGCGCGAGCAGGGCGCGGCCCAGGTCCCGCCGCGGGCGCCGCCTCCAGCCCCGGGAATCCAGAGAGGGTCTGACCCTCCCGGCCCGAGCTCCGCTACAGAGGCCGCTCCACCCGGCCTGCTGCCCGCGGTTACCTCAGTCCTTCCAGCTCCACGCTCCCGGGATCCCCGCAGCCGTTCCGCCGTCCCGGCCCCCGGTGCGCTCCGCCTCGCACCCGCCTGCGGCTCCCGGCCGCCGCCAGCCCGGCCGCCCCGCACAGCGGCGCTCCGCCCAGCCCCCACAGCCACCACCGCCGCCGGCGCAAAGACTGTCTCAGCCCGAGCCACAGCCCCGCCCTCCGCGCAAGCCCCTCCCACAAAGGCCCTCCCCGCACAGTCCCCGCCCAATACCGCCCCGTTGCGCGCAGACCACGCCTTTCAAGGACCACGCCCCTCCTATAGGTCACGTCTCGTATAGACCCCGCCCCTCCCGGTTAAGCTCCACTCTTTTGGCTCGCCTGCCCAACTGGTCCTTTTCTACAGGCCCCGCCCAGATCATAGCTCCGCCTCATCTGACTAGCCATTCCTCGCAGGTCCCACGCACCCCGGCCCCGCCCCACTCCGCCCCCTTGTCCCCGGCACCCGCATAGAGCTTGGGCTCTGTGCGGCGGATGACTCAGTGCGGGGTGGCGTCCTTTTCCCCAATCTCGGCTTCGTGGCGGCTTTGTACGTCTGGTCCTTGAGTTTTCCCGAGAAAGCTAAACTGCATCAGGCTCCGTACCTCGCTAGAAAGGCGGCTCAGTTAGGCCGGCTCAGGCTGAGGGACGGGGCGTTATTTCCTGTACGCTTAACTCCCCACACCTGTAGTACCTGACCTCTTGTCCAGGTTGCAAGTGAACCTGAAGAAGAGTACAGTCTCCAGAGCTGCACGAAGGCTGATTTTTATAAAGCTAAATTTGGGTTAATTTCTGCTTAAACCGCTTTAGTCGTTACTTAGCCTGTGTCTCTAACAGCATAGGGCAAGTTGGTAAGTGGAGAGATTTTAATATATGTTTTGACTTATTCTGTATAATTTCATTAAACTACTTGCTAAGTTAATTAACAGGATAATTTTGGCCTGGACCAGAAGGTAGAGAAACCTGGTTTTGTAGGCCATCCTGATTGACTTGGAGCAGTTTTTGAGAGTCAGTTGTTTGTATGTAGCATAGGCTAGTCTTGAATGTGGCTGTCCCCCTGCCTCTACCTCACAAGTGCTAGGATTACAAGTCATGGATCATGCCTTCTGAAAGACTATCATCAGCTATAACTGTCATTAATCTTCAGGCCCATTTGAATATTAATTTTTCATTTATGTACACAACTTACCTATCATTTGTTTCTCCTAATAGAAAAACTAACAATAGCTTACATACAATTTTTTATCAAGTTTTAATTTATTAATCGACTAAATACTAGAAATAACATTAGCAGATTATTTACCCTTGATCTATACATGAGTTTTGCTTTGAGACAGGGTCCCACTGTGTAGTCCTGGAGGGCCTGGACTTTCTGGGTAGACCAAGATAGCCTCAGATTCACAGAGATCTTCCTGCCTTCACCTACTGAGTGCTGAGATTAACGCTGAGTGCCACCAAGCCTGCTGGTTCACATACATTGTTTAGTTTCTTAGCCATATTTTCTCTAACAGAAGAAACTGGCATTTTTCTTAGAAAAGATATTTTTTAAAAAAAATTTCCTTATTATTACTTTGTTAATTAAATGTTCTTACAGCTTCAGAGTTGCATAAATTTGAAATTCTTCACACCTTCAAACATATTTGACACTTGTAGACTAATTTGTTCTTATTTATGTTTTATTGATTTTTTTTATTTGTGTGTTGCCCTATTGGAGGTGAGGTCCCTATTTAGCTCAAATCAAACTGGCTGGATAAAGTTGTCTACATTTCAAATTTCTTTATTTGAAAACCACAATTTTTCACTCCAAATATTTTCATAGATTGTTTGTTATCCATACTCACAGTTATATCCATTAACAACTATGGTTGAAAAACAAGCTCATACTTTTAAATTTTACGTTTATATTAATGTTTTAAGCAGATTTATATGCTGTTAAGTTATATTTTTCACTCATTTATATATAAGATAAGGTTTCCTCCAAGTTAGGATCAGTACCTCCAACCCAAAGTTTGACCCCACAAACTAAGGTATTAGGAAGCACAAATAAAATTTCAAACTGGTGCTTTTGTATTCATGCTCTTATACAAAGAATGTCTGTTCTTTTCTGTGGCAGAGAAAAATATCCATTTTAATATAAACCCCAATTTCAGTCATTTCAGCAGGCACAGGCCACAAACATCAAAGCTGAGATTTTAGAGATTTTAAGTACGCTGTTTTGAAAATGTAGATGACTTTTGCTGGTACTCTGGCGTAGATCTAGGGTTTATTCACAAAGTCAAGCTTTAAGGAGTTGGGCACCTTCTGATTGTGCCACAGATTTGAAAAACCCTGCCTTGTGTGTGCTCCCTTACCAGATGACACAGTCTTCACTGCACGTACTCCAGAGAGCTCACATTTGATTCCCACTGAATCTCAGGAAGGCACACATTGCACAGGTCCCAAGTGTGGGAGGCAGTGGCTGGCCACAGTATAGAACAAGTTCACAAGTATATAGCCACACTGCCTGTGTGTGTGTAAGAGAGCATGAGCCATTCCTGTGAAGTTATATTTTATGTTTTGAGATAGCTCACAATTCTAGAAAGAAAAGTGGTTTTCTTATGGAAGGACTAGGGGAGAAATCACTCTAAGTGGCATTACTTATTTCCCCACACATTTAAAGACTACTACATAGATTATGCCACACACCACTCAACAGGGCCGAGGCTAGAGGTAAAGTAATGAAGGTGCCACGCCCGTCCCACATGATTGTTAATGCTGCTGTGAGCACAGGTGCATGGAACATACTGGCTATGCCCAGTGAACTTAACAGAAATGGAGCCCAGAGGAAAGAGTGTACCATGGTAGCTCGTGCCTAGAATTCCAGCACTCCAGAGCTTGAGACAGGAGGATTCCTGACAGTTCTAGGCCAGTCTGGGCAGTTTAGTAGGACGCTGCCTCCAAAGACCAAGACAAAGAGACCTGAGCTTACTAATGGAACCTCCTGTTGTTGCTCTCCTCCCGAGTACCTTTTGGAGGAGCGCCTGTCTAAGCTTTACATATTGAAGGGACTTTGTTGCCTGCCCTGTTCGAGAAAGCATACCACAAGGAGCTTTTGCTTGTAAGACATAAGAGGTACAGGTGTTTTCCCTCAAAGGATTGGAGAGACCCCAGGTGAGTTGTGTTTTATAGAATGCTAGGACAGTGGGGGTGAAGACCTAAGTACAGTTAAGCAGCTGATTGCAAAGCTAGACAGAGCGTAAACTGTCAGAAAGCCCTAGTGTTACTAACCCACAAAAGGCTTGGTAGTGTGAATTTAGAACTCACCCTTGTCCACCTCTCAGAGGCAGAAAGGGTGGTTTTAGCTTCCCGTTAGTGTCCTCTAGCCATATGTCAAGTCTGGACCCACCTTGCATGGGGCTTTAGCTTCAGACTCCAACCTCAAGGTCATCCCCCACCCTTCAGAGAGGAGGTTCTGTTCACACGCATCCTCTGAATCTCATTTTAAATATCTGAGAACCTTGGAAAGCTACTTAGTAATAAGTGACCTTCATGATCCCTGTGTGGCCTGGGCCATACGGGCATATAGAAACATAGCAATAATCACAGAGAATTACACCAATTTGAAACTAATGTTCAGTGCCATCTGTTCAGGTAAACTTGTGTAACTTTATTATGTCTGCCACACATCCTCCAGTGAGACGCCAAGGAAACTGGCTAAATTAATCACTTCATTAGCTTGCATATGATTTGTTACCATGAACGTTCCCTGGGAAATGAAGGGACACCATTTAATCACCTGTCCCCAGGCGTCTGCGATCCCAGCAGCACACTGCACTTTTTCTCCCTCCAAACCACGGCTGTCTGCTGAGCGACACCGATCCCTTCCGCATGGTAGCTTGCCTTCACGAGGAAGGCCGACATGCCTTGCTAGAAAACACAAGGGTAAATAAACTGAAGAGAGCGTCTAGGAGAGTCACAAATCTAGTAGGACATTCTTCCTGGGGGCTGGAGAGACAGGTGATGGCTCTGAAGTTAAGAGCTGAGTGCTTGCGGAGAACTGGAGTTCAGTTCCCAGCACCCACAATGGTTGGCTCATAATCTACAGTTCCAAGGGATCCTACGTCTCTGTCTTCTGGGGACAATTCCAGTGATATTCATATACCTACATGTATGTACACACACACACACACACACACACACACACACACACACACTTACACAATGATTTAAAAAAAGACTTAAGAAAGCAGGCATTTTCTTAAGGTCTCAAGAGGCTCCTGTGAGTCCTTCGGGTCCTGTTCTATACAGCACTCAGTGAGGTGCACTGTGATTTACGGGACAGCAACTGCCTGCAACACAGCCGGAGGCCTGCCCCTGCTGCAGCGTCTGGGCAGTGCGTTCCTGTTTGTTTAACGTTAAGCTGGCTGTTTGCTAGCCACCAAGATGTAATTCGTCATTTTCTTAAGTCAACTGAGGTAGGTGACTATATTTTTGATTAACCGGGTATAATGTCCTGCTTTTTTTTGGGGGGGGGGGTACTAAAATTCCCTTGTACTTTCATTGAATGTCGCCTAAGCTTATTCTGCTGTGAAGAATCCTGCTGGCAGAAAAATGTAATTGAAATTCCAGGTCAACCCTGAGTTGGTCAAAGTGGAGCCTGATGATCGTGGCTGTGAAGCCTGACCGGCAAGGCTGGAAAACACTGTCCTGGCAGTGGTCGCTTCAATGGCAGAACATGGAAAATGTCCTACAAGTCCAAAGATTCCCGCTCCTCAAAGGGGAGATAAAAATGATAATCCCCCTACCCTCACCCCAGCTACCTGTGTCTCCTAGGTCACTGTCAAGATGCACCCTGCCTCCTGCAGTGGGTGTCCTTAGTCTTCTCCGTGTATCCTGTTGGTCACACTAGAATGTGACAGACATAAGAATATACCAGCTCCAGACCTGGACTTCCCACTTAGAAAGGCTCACCTGTAAGAACAGTCATGTAGAAAGTCGTTACCTAATCTGAGAGGCTATGTAGAGCAGCCAACCCCTCAGGAGGCCAGCAAGGACAGTCCCAGCCAGCCCAACATCCTAGGGAACACTGATGTCCCAATGTCACCACCTCCAGCATTGTAAACTACACTTCATCCAGTGCCAGGATTGTCCAACTGAGCCTGTGAAGCCTCAGAAACTCCAGGGCTGACAAAATACCACAGTGTCAGAGCTGTAGCCTGCTGGGTGATGAGAGAAGTCGCAGCGTGATCCACAAACACGGGTTGGACACAATAACTCAGAATCTGGGATAGAAAGTGCCCCAATCATGAAAAGTGCTGAAATCTCTTCATGGGTGGGAAACTCTGCTTGTACCTTCACAGGCTGGGTCCTAGTCACAGTTCAACATTGCTGAGAAGATGGGGTAAAATCATATCCAGCTATGAGTATAATATGTATATGAAACAAATGAATTTTTTGTTTCCATTGTTAGTTTTCTTGTTGCTACACAAAATCACTGTCAAAAGCAGTTTTAGCAAGTTTCCAGTCAATGTGCAGGAGAGCCAGCCGGGAGGGGAGCCTCTGAGAGCAAGTGTGGGGATTGGTTATGTCAATTGTGGTGGGAAGGTGTGCCCGCTGTGGGAGGCAAGCAGGGCCTGATCGGGATCCTGAACTGTACACATGGAGATCATGAGCTGAACATATTATGTGTTCTACAAATTCAACACACAACAAAATAGCCATATATCCTGAGCTAATTCTAGAAAGTAGGTCTTATTTCATAAATTTGGTACTTTCGAAGAGTGAATTATTTTAAATTAAGAAGGTTAAAATCAACTAATTTCTAAACTCTGGGCACTTGTTGGAGGGTATTCCATCAAACAAGAAAGTCAAATTTTTACTTAATTTATATTGTTAAAAATTAAACAATATGTACCGAAACCTATTAAGATAAATGTTTTTCAAAGGTAATTTACTATATGACATAATAGTTGGCACTGGCCGTATCTTCCCCAGATAAGTTTGTTATTTGATATGATCTTGGTACTGTGAGCATGTATTATAATTCATGGTAGTTTAATTTGGCCGGGTTTCAAGTATAATGAATGGAGGGTGTTTTATCCCTTCTATTCTTATATGTATTCATTATTTGCTTCCGGAAGATCTTAGAAAAGTCACATGTATGCACAGGCAACTGGCACTCTTCTGTAATTGATAAGATACAAGCGGTGCGTGGCGTGTGTCCACACAGCACAGACTGGAAACTCTCACACAGTTCCCGACCGTCCAGAAGGACAAGGTGCTACCACATGATAAGGCAGGCCGGAGCTGCAGGAGAACACTGCCATCAGAACGTACCCCGACGACAAAGCAGAAGCCAAAAGTTCATCGCAGGGAATTGCCCCAATTTGCCTTCTGATGCTGTGGTAAACACTGACCAAAAGCAGCTTAGAGAGAGAAGGGTTTATTTGGCTTATACCTTATAAGTCCCATCTTGAAAGGAAGCCAGGGAAACCTGGAGGCAGAAACTGAAGCAGAAACTGTGGAGGAATGCTGCTTACTGACTTACTTCCCAGTTTTGTTCAGTTCTCTCCCCCATCTCTGTAATTAAATCTTTTTTAAAAAAGTATGACTGTCTGTCTACATGTATGCCTGTGTACCATGTACCGGCAGGGCTCCGGTGGGAAGCCAGCAGGGGGCATCGGATCCCCTGGGACTGTGGATGCTGAAGATTGAACCTGGGTCCTCTAGAAGAGCAGCCAATAGCCCTCTGAGTCACCTCTCCAGCCCTCTGTTAATTTTCTTATACAGCCCCGGCCCACCCACCTGGGAATGGTATTGCCCACATGTGAGCTGGGCCCTTGTGTATCAATTAGCACACGTTATGGCATAGTTATGGCCAAGGGCCAGTCTGATGGAAACAGTTCTTTTGTTGAGTTCCCTTTTCCCAGTTGTGTCAAATGGATGACCACAATTAGCCAACACAGGAGTTATCAGAAGGCGTGACCATAAAGGGGACACAGCAAACAAATGAAACATGCCAGTTTCAATCACAGAAGCCTGACCCGTTTTCAGGAAGTCTCTTCTGAGTACAAGGTGATTGGCAGCAGGGGGGTTTAATGCACCTCTGCTGGCTTGGAAACAGCAAGGCCACAGGCAAGGATGGGACAATGACCTGGGGCGCTAGGCCAGAAGCCCGGCTAATCGCCAACAGGAAATGGAGCCTGAAGACAACATCTTTAGGATACTAAAATGTCCCAATTGCAGGAAGGAGTCTGGAACGGAAGCTGGAGTCCCAGGGCCACCTTGATTTGGACTCCATAAACCTAGAGTCATCTGAGTCTGGCTGAAACTGTGGGGTGATAAGCAGGTGTTATTTTAAACTGCCGAGCCTTTGGTAACTTGTTTGCCCGCCATAGGAAACCAGTAGAACCCGGTACCACAAGGCTATCCTAGCAAATTCTCAGATACATGAGAGGGATTGGCTGGGGGTAGGGAATCGGGTTAGGGGTTGGGGGGGGGCGGGGAATAAACAAAAGCCACCTAAAATTTAAAGAACCATAGACAAGACTCACAGCCTTAGAATGGTGGTTACTAGAAGCACAGACTAAAACAACAACAAAAGCATTGCCCGAGAAGGGGTCTGAAGGCCTTAAGGAGGAGCATGTTATCAGAACCGGAAGAAGGGACATTCTTGCCTCTTTGCCGGGGCAGGCTTAGGGACCTTAGTTCCTGTAGCTGTGTGTAATATGCACATCGACTTGGCAAGTTTGGAAGCAGAGCCGGGGAGACTGCCGTGTGTCTGAGGTGACGCCCTGCCCTTTGCTGCCCTTTGCTTTACAATGAATGCAGCTCAGAAAAGGACTGTGCAAGCCTCTCTGGGACTTGGTGGCTCGCCACTTCCCCAGCTTCAGAACTGGGGCTCAGACAGAGACTGAATGTGTGGCTGACTGTTTTTTCCAAAACCCCAGGACGAGTGAAAACCCTAAGGAACCCGCGAGACTGAAGGCAGCCTAGAGGATGCCAGTCGAACCCACGCCCCGCTAGGGGGCTTCCTCCCGGTCCCAGCAGAAACCACAAAGAACACAACAGTCTCAGACACAACTCTGTGTCTCAAGGCCATAAACCTTGAAACAACCGCTGGAACCCACACACATGACTGAGGACATGTCATCCCCAGGAGATGGTCCGTGCTTATAATGTAGCATAGACTCAAAACCTTCCATCCCAGCAGGAAGCGGAGGCCGGCAGAACCGCTCAGCTGACACAAACCACCTTTCATGGGAAGAGGAAAAGGGCTTCAGAGTGAAAATCCCTGAGGCCCAGGACCTAAACCACAGAGGATGTTCCCAGGCCTTCTCCCAGATCGTCTTTGAACTATTTTCTAAGTTTCCCATTTCTGGATGAGAATGTTTATAATTCTATCATCCCGCTACTTCCCCTCCCCCTCTTCCACCTCCACCTTCTCCTCTCCCTGAAATAAGGGCTCATTCTGTAGCCCAGGTTAGCCTCTAAATCACAAAGTTCCTCTAACCTCAACGGTTGGGATTTTAGGTGTGTGCTACCACACCCGGCTTGAACCAGTTTCCAGGTGCCGGGTAATGACCTGCCACACCTATAGGGCTTTAAAGCAGGTGGTGAGTGATCTGTAGCTCCAGGGGATCCAACACCTTCTCGTGGCCTCCAGGGGCCTCTGCAGACGCAGGGCTTACACCCAGCCAGGCACACACACAAACATAAGAAAAAATAATAACCTTAAAAGGAAAAAGACATCAGTCTCCCCACTGGAAAGGAAGAGCGCAGGCACTGTCTCTGTGTGAGCAGCACCTTGATTGAGTGCACCTCATTCCGTGGACTCACCTTTGTGTACTTCAACACCACTGGGTATTTTATGAATATGCAAAATACAATGAAATGCAGAAAGTAGAACTTTTGAGACCCAAATACTGAAAGGTATGCATATGCATAAAGGGGCATCTCATTAATCCATGCATACATGCATACACAAAGAGGGACACCTTATTAACTCTGTAACTGTCCCTGTTGCAGCTGTCCCTCTACAACGCTGTCACCAGTATTAGCCTGTGACTTCAGTGCTTTGATCCGCTCTGTGCATGCTCTGCCTGAGCCGCACGTCCCAGACACAGCCTCTGACCCTCGGAACACTAGTTCTGGAGTTCATCTCGTCTCTGGCTTAAGCTGCCACTTTGGCTGAGGGCTTTCTAGTCTGCACTTTTTGTGGTTAGAAAGCAGAAGGCTGCGGGTCTGCCAGTCCAGTTAATACCGGGTGTCCTTTTGAATGATACCTCTCCTGCACTCCCAAATGCAGTCGTCCAGTCCCGATGCCCTGCTTTGTTTGGAGATAAGGTGGAGAATCAAGTTAAATGTGTTAAATGTGTTAAAAGAAGGGGCAGGGATATTCGCAGAGAGGATGGGTAAGTGAAATGAAGGCACAGCACCAACATGGCCCTGTCAAACCAAAGTCAGAGGCCTGGCTAGACACCAAGCCTGCTGGTGTCTAAGTCTTAGGCTTCTGGTTTCCAGAGCCACCAAGATGCATTATCATATACCGTCATATCACCGTCCACTGATTTTTCTAGTGGCAATCCTAACAAAGGACTCCAGGGACTGCCCAGCTCTTCATCCCGGGACTCATCTGTTGTCTCTCAATAACAGAACAAAAATCCAAACATCAGGAAGCACTCAGGAGCTCAGGTGGACGAGTGAAGGCAAGAACGAGCACTATTTTCCTTAGCTTAAAATCTTGGAGACTATTTACATCAAGTTCAATATTTCCAACTTCTAAGTTCTGCCAAGTTTGTCCTCTAGCGTCCCCTCCATGCTTCTGACAAAAACTGCTATTACTGAGGTCACCAATGACCCTCGGATGTGCTCATTCTCAGCCCCCCCCCCAACTCCTTACCCCCTCAACGGCCCCCACCTGCTTTGTCTTGATGCTTCAAACAATGACTTTCTATCAGCTACTTTCCTGATTGTAACAGTATACCTCACCTCAGGAAGGGTTTATGTTGGCCCACAGAGCCCATCATGGCTGGGAAAGCAGGACAACAGAAGCAGCAGTCAGGAAGCAGATGGATGTGGGCACGCAGCCTGCTTTCTCCTTTGTGTTCAGTCCGGGACCCCAGGCCACAGAATGGGACGGCCCACTGTGGAAGTCTTCCCACTCTAACACCCCAATCAGCATCACCCTCACAGGCGTGCCCAGGCGTGTCTCCTGCATTATTCCAGATCTTGTCAGGTTGACATTCAATGCTAGCATCACACTTGTTCTGAGAGAGAGCCCTGCTCGTTGAGCTGACCTCTACTGTGGTCTTCTTTTGGTCCATCTCATCCATCACCCCTTCAGTGTGATGGCTTCCAGGGTTCCACATCCCACTTCTCATCTCTGAACAGGGTCACCTTCAAATGTTCACTTCCGCTCTTGTCCCCTGAACGAGTCAACTTGTCCCCTGCCTGCCCCAACTCTCTTCTGCACCATGGCCTCTGGCACTAACTTCCTCTTTGGTTTCACAAAGATTTGAAAGTCAATGTGTTTACCAACAAATGCCAACGATAACTTTGAAATAGAGGAAGATTTAGCGCGGAGATAGTGAAGATCGCGGAGTTGGGGGTAAATAGTTTTGCAGTGCAGCCTTTCTAAAAACAAAGGGAACCAAAACAGAACAGGGCATACTGAATCTGCAAGGAAGAAACAGGAGGACTGGACTGCTGCCAGGGCAAGAAGCCTCCAAGTTTGTTATGCTCTTGGCCGGAAGCCACTGGGGCAGGACTTAAGATGTGAATCCTCTACCAGGGAGGCGGGACAAAAGGACACCTGTGACATTTTGAAGCTAACTCTACTGAGTTGCTAAAGCCAGCCACTTGTTTTGCTTTTTTCATTGATGTTGGGTCATCAAGTTCTTATTTTTAATTTTTTTTTTTTTTTGGCTCAGCACACATTTATAGTTGAACATAATTGAATAATCATGTTTATGTAGCTTCCAAACTATGCTCATGTGGGAATGTACTTGCCCTATTAAAACAAAGAGTGTAAATATATTATGTTTAAATAACCATAAGCCAATTACATGCTGATATAAATAATGTAATTTTATAAAAGTTTTTTTTTTCCAAAGCAATAATAGGAAAGACCATGAGAAGACTTCAGTATTCTCCCTTAGCAAATCTCTTTAATAGCAGATGTAATAAAAGGCAGCTGGGACCTTTGCCTGCTGGGAAATACACGCTTGTGTATTTACATACAACAGCCAAGCTGAGCTCAACAAGTAGTTTAAAGACACACAGACTTATAATAATTTTTTCATATAATAATTAATATTTGGCTTTACATTGCACTAAAACTTGGTAACCAAAGGCATCTTAAACATTAAGTTTCAAAATGGGATCCGAGTTCACGGCGATTCATTTAATTGACTGATTCAATTAAATCTGGTTGATCTGTCTTGCACTATCACAGTATATTTTATTAGCATCATAAAATAAATTCGGTTGCTCTATCTCATACTTCAGATGGGCATTTTTTTTCCCCAGACATGATTGCATAACATTGAATTTTTATGATGTGGCAAATACTACTCCCTGAGGCTGGTAGAAACATTCTCTTAGACAATATACAGAATGGCAGGAATCAAAACCCAGATCTTGGGATCTGCACAAATCTGATTTAAAAGAGAGAGAAATGGGTCTGCCTGAGCAGGGAAGAAAGAATAAAGACAAGGCACAATAGCATGTCAGAAAGAAACCTTGACTTCGCACTCTGCTTTGTATGTAGCCTTTTATTTAAAAAACAAAAACAAAAACAAAACAAAACAACAACAACAAAAAAAACATAGCCAGGCAGCGGTGGTGGCGCACGCCTTTAATCCCAGCACTTGGGAGGCAGAGGCAGGCGGATTTCTGAGTTCGAGGCCAGCCTGGTCTACAGAGTGAGTTCCAGGACAGCCAAGACTACACAGAGAAACCCTGTCTCAAAAAAAAAAAAAAAAACCCACAATAATAATTTTAAAATATTGGCCACTTTGACAAAGATGGCCACTAGCATCCCGAGATAAATATAATGTGTACAGGTGTTTTGCCTGTTCATGCACCAAGCTCACACCTGGTGACTGAAGAGGGTGTCCGATCTCCCAGGACTGGAGTTACAGATCACTGTGAGACGTCCTAGAGTGTGTGGGAAATTAAAGTCAAGTCCTTGGGAAGAGCGGCAAGCGCTCTTACCCACTGACTCATCTCTCCAGCTCTATTCCAAGACTTTTTATTGCAGTTTGAAAGCCTATAGTTTGCCATCAGCAATAAATATCGCCCCTTGTTTTCCTGTAGACCACAGGCATATGTCTTTCATTGTTGAGAAAATCTACACTATACTCCCTAGACTGAATGACCAAGTGTGACTGTTGTGTTAGTCGCCCCAACAGTGCAGGGCAGTGTTCATGAAAACTGTATACAGAGTTCAACTGACCGCTCAGAGCACTCTGAGCGGTTACCAAGGTAACGGGCTCACACTGATACGGAGCAGGAAATATACACAGCTGTGAGACTTTTAGTAAAAATAACCTCTGTACTTTCCTTGGCAGTGACATTAAGTCATGCTGGCTTTGTTTCTCCACCCTGTCTGTGGAGCAGTGAGCTGCAGTGACTTACAACCCTACTGGGAGTACCTGACAGCTGGATCTGAAGAGGCAACAGCCCCCTAGCTAGCAGTTGAACATCAGCATAGAGAAAAGGCAAATTGCTGTTTATCTTAGGGCCCTTTAATGCAGTTTAGAGTCATGTGTGCATGTGTCTGCACACACACACACACACACACACACACACACATACACACACACAAAACTATGGTCACTATCTTCATTAATGTCACCATTTAGCAATTAAGGTCACGGCAGGAGAGCAGCAACTCCAGTTAGCTGCCGAAAGGGGTTGATTGGCTTTTTCTATTAAGACAGGATCTCACTGTGCAGCCCTGGCGGGCCTCACACTCACAGAGATTCAACTGCCTCTGCCTTCCCTGGGATGGAACGGGTGTACCACCACAAGCTGCCAAGACAGCTGGTTAAGCATTATTTCTGCGTGTCAGTGAAGGGACATCCAGAGGAGACTGGTGCCTGAGTTGGCAGACTGCTAGGGGAACATCAACCTCAGTGGATTTGGCACCACCTGAAGCCCTGGACTCAGAGTAGAGGGCAGAAAGGATGGCTCGTCCGCTTGTCCCCGTCCTGAGATCCCCCCCTTCTCCCCCACCGCCATGAAAAGCATACTATTTCTTTCCAAAATTCCTGGCCTTGGCTCTGTGAGGTTAGCAAGCCTCTGCAGCCATTCTATGGCATCTGTCCTTGGACTTAGAATTCCAGCATCAGGTCCTTTAGCTCAGATGGTTCAAAGGCCTTTAGACTTGGCCCAAATAACACCGGCTCGCCCCACTCCCAGCCCTGTCACGTTTCACCCTAATTTCTTTAAGCATGTCTAAATTTGATTCCTTGTCACCATGGTTGGGATCTGTTTGGTGTTTTTGTGTTTATCAGGGAACCACAACGCTTTCTTCCTTATCCATCCTTCTCCGATGCATCCACCATATTGCTACACGGGTGGCCCCCGGCAACCCTCCCCCCAAGCCTCCCGCACAGCAGCTACTCTTCTGTCAGTCAATCCTGTTCCTCTGTAACTCGTGTGGAGTAAAGACGTGTGCTCTGTCGAGCCCAGAGAGCCTCGGCGCTGCTTTCATAAAAACACTCTCATGTAACATAGCGGCGCTGCGGTGTTTTCATTGTAATCGCGATGAACATATCTCCTCATCCCACACAAATCTGTTCTTCCTCTTGGATCGCTGTCACTGTTTGGGTACATTCTCCCTTTGGCTGCTCAAATCACAAGACTAGGCATTACCCGCACCTTTCCCTTCTTCGCTTTCTCGTTTATACGAAATCTCCCTGTTCACTGGAATACCTTTTATTTCATTTGGTTCTTTTCTTAGTGGAATTTTTTTTTTTTTTTTATCCATACAATGTATTTTGGCAGTACTCGTCCTACCCCGTTCCTTGTTTGAGACAGGTTCTCACTGTGTAGCTCGGGCTGATCTGGAACTCCCAATCTTCCGGCTTCCTTCTCCTGAGGGCTGAGATTAGGGCATGCGTGGCCTTGCAGAACCAAGCACCTTTGCGACCACGCTTTTATTGTCACCTTCTCCGCATTGGCACTTATTAGCACCAGGTAAGATCATCACTTCCAGTCCTCACTGTAGCTCACGCCACTGCAGAGCTGTCTGTCTTCTAACTGATCTCCGTTGCATTCTTTGAGGTTTTAGCATTGGCCCCCACGGGCGAGCCCCTCTCCCCCATGCATGCGCTATGCACATGCGCTAACCCACTTAGCAATTCAGACCCCACACTTTGGAAGCCACACCGGGCCATATTTTCTTCAGCATTTCCGCTGTCAGGACCTAGTTGTTCCACATGGCCATGCAATAATTTGATGAATGAATATGAATTACAGGAAAGACAGGCGCTGAAGCTGCCAAGTACTAAGTCACTCTTTATTCCGCTTTCAGTGATTATCAAATCACCTTTAGAGGAGGAAAAGAGGTAATAACCATTGCCTTAATTCATGCAGCAGGAGAGCCGTGAATGAAAATTATAGCCCACAAGCCAGCAGCCGCAGCCGCGGCCAGGGTTTTCTTTTAGAATTAAATGGTAAGATGAGAACAGAGATGTAG